>RJWH01000261.1:403084-533291 GCA_004363575.1 Solenodon paradoxus | reverse complement strand
AAGGAATGGAACTCAGAATAAAAATTAAGAAACAGAGAGGAAGAAAAATGGTGACATTGGCAAGGAAGAATTTTTAATATGTTATCTGTCACAGTATAAGGATGTAATAAATGCTGTGAGAACAGAACTAAGTCCCTATAAAGAAGGTAAAGAGTGTCATCTTCCATTCAAGTTCTCACCTACTTTCCATCCACAAGTCAATGAAAAATATATTATGGAGTTTCAGTAGGAAAGGCACCAGAAAATGGAGTAGAAGCAACATTTGATAAATAAGAATTTTTCAAAATTGATGAAAAATGTTGAGTCACTTATTTCATAATTACTATGAACTCCAGTCAGAATAAATAGTAAATCATATATGGGTATATCATGTAGAACTATTTAAAAACAAAGACAAAAGAGAAGCACTTAAACTGCTATTGCCATTTTTTAGCTATTTTAATAAAGTAAAGTGATAGAAACTAGAAGACAATAGAGTATCTTTTAATAAAGATATACAAACATATGCAATAGAGTAGTTTAAAGGTTCAAAGTTGAAAAATTGCTAGGAAAGCGGGAAACAAACAATACAAAAACACTAATTTGAAGAGATTTATATACATCCTCATGTTTATTGTAGCAATATTTACAAAAGCCAGTAACTGGGAAGAATCTAAGTGCCCATCAACAGATGAATGGATAAACATATGTGTCATATATACACAATGGAATACTGCTCATCATAAAGAAAGACGAAATCCCACTATTTGCAACAACATGGATGAGCCTAGAAAGTATTACAATTAGTGAAACAGGTCAGATAGAGAAAGAGAAATACCATATGATTTCTCTCATATGGGAGATACAGAGAAACCAAACAAGCAAATGAACAAAAATAAACTTTTAGATCATAAATCTAAATTAATTGCTACCAGAAGAAAACTGGAGTGGACAAACAAGGTAAAAGGGTCAACTCAATGGTGAAGGACTGACTTGTTCTGTTGGTGGTGAACTTAATGAGCTATATACAGATGTTGATTTATAGTGATGTGCACCTGAAACCTATATAATGTTATAAATGCAGTGTTTCTTCAGTAGAAATTTATAATAGAAAATGGGAAAAGCAAGTCTATTGTTTATTATTTCTAATAAGTCAAGGTTTCTTCCTGGAGAAGGAAGGAAAGAGCAATTGCATGTTGCTTGCTAGAAACATACATCAGACATAATATTGAACAAAAGTAGGAAAAAATCTGCATAATATTTATAAAACATTGATAGGATCACCAGCAGACACTGTAAAACTTTAAGAAAAGAAGCATTCTTACAGATGATGAGAGATATTCCATAAGGAAAAATATTAATCTACCAGGAATATGTAATAATTCTAAATTCGTATGAATCTAATAATGTGAGATGTCTCTGGTTCTCTCTTGCCCTAATAAAAATTTATTTTAGCATTTGGGAAGTGGTTAAAAATTATCATTATGCTGATATTTCTATTTCTCATTAGAGAGAAACCTGTGGAAGGTAATAAATTCTCATACACTAAGTAGCAAGATTTTAAATTATAGCTAGAATCTCTGACTTCTCATGATGGATGTGGCCCAAGGCTAAAGAGAATACACAAAAATATATTCCTTGCCTTCAAGTAACTTACACTCTGGGGAAGATCAAGAAAAACAAACTGAAATGTAAAGCATAATATGATAAATATGATAAAATAGTAGAAGTAAAAGTATTCACCACACAGAAAGTTAAGTTTCTTATATAAATAGAGGTGAATAAAGGAAAAGCTAAAATATGGGAAAAAATGAATTGAAAGTCACTAATTCAAGTGCAGGGTGAGATAAACCAGAATTTTACTTCCTACCCGTTGCCAGACTCATTACAAGTTTAAAGTGCAATAATATCACTTTTCCAGTTATAATAGGACACTACATAAACTTTAACTTTAAATTTAGGAATATAGTTTGAAATCTGTGCTTTTGTAAAAAGAAAGGTTCAAACAGGAATGAAGGTAAGTAGGCAGGCAAGCAGGCAGGAAGGGAGGAGGAAGAAGCATTTTAGAAACACTGACTATTCTCCACTCTTCCCCTCAGACCTGGAACTCAAACCCTGGGCTCTTTGGTCTGTGCTCCTGCTGAAGTGATTGACCTGACTGCTACTCGACCAGGGCATGCAGACACCTGATTTTTTAAAATTACAATTTAACAAAAGAAATCTGTAGACCATTAAACTGTAAAAAAAAAAAAAAGAGAGAGATGTAAATTCCTGTAATACCCTCAATTCATGCAGCTTTCCAGTAGAACTAGCTTGCTTAGTGAAAAAGTCTGAATTCTGCATTCTCTGCTGAGCCTTCCATAAGCTTGCATCTCTTAGGGGATGCAAACAACAGAGCTCCCACTGCCTTCAAAGGACTGGCATGCTAAGTCAACTCAACAGGACTAAAAGAATGCAGTTGAGAAGAACAGTAGCTCTCCCAGTAGCATCTTACTACCCCTCCATGTGAAAATTGCAGGACAGAAATCTAAAGGAAGCATAAGGGCATTCAGAAAAACTTTAGTAGACTAGCTATTCTATTTCATTCCCCCATTGCCTGATGAGAACTAGGCACAATGGTCCCCAGAGCCACTCTTTCCACCATCGTTCTGAGTACAAACCAAGCCCAAGGTTCTTGGTTTAAGTCTTAACCTCAGGATCCCTGTGAAAATGACAGACCGATTGAAATTCTGTTGATAGTGAAAGTTATATCCAAAAAAAATATCAGGGAAGGAAACCTAGTTATTTTTATCATAACTCTGTAATTCTAAATATCACCCTTCATCTGCTTGCCTTGGGAAGAGAGAGATTTGGACAAGA
This sequence comes from Solenodon paradoxus, assembly GCA_004363575.1. Classification (NCBI taxonomy): domain Eukaryota; kingdom Metazoa; phylum Chordata; class Mammalia; order Eulipotyphla; family Solenodontidae; genus Solenodon; species Solenodon paradoxus. Next base: position 530,453 of record RJWH01000261.1, on the reverse strand, counting down.
ATTAAAAAAGAAAACTATGTTGTTCATTGTAAATCAGTGTCTATCGAGAGGAAGGACTAAATAATTGATTTAATAACTAAAGCAGAGTGTTCGTGTGTGTAATGTGTGTGCTTTGACAAATATTGAGGACAAATTCCATGTCAGACTCTGATAGCTAGTACAGACATAGCAATAGACAAAACCAACTCCATGGACTCAGAAAGCTTTACTTCTAGTTGAAAAGGGAAACTATGATTTTGTTAGATTATGTCATAGTGTTAGGCAGCAGTTAGCCATGAGCAGGGAATAGGAAAGGAGGAAAGTAGGTACATAGAAAAAACGGAGAAGGCAGGCACCAACAATCAGCTTCCAGGTCAGAGAACCTACCAGTCAGCAGTCTAAAAAAGAACATAGAGACAAACCTTGCAAGCCGATCCGATCCTAACTGGCGTGGAATACAGGTACAGAAGCAAGGTTCATACTTGGTGAACCCACCTCATTATATACTCATTTTAGTAAAATTAGCATTGCAGTTTGGACACCTCTGTGGGCAATCAGGGACAATTACAGATACTGCACAAGTGCAAAAACTATCAGCCGAGCTACTGGAATGCTCCATCCCTTTCCAGGAAAAACCTACCCCGAAACACCCCTGGTTGGAGCCACTGGCATGGAACTCAGCCACAGTACCATGAAGGTCCAAACCCCTAGAACTCCAGTTGACTCCTCTGGGAACGACCCCCACTTCCCAGGTCCCATCCTTGAGGGTGTACCCTCGATTTGCCCACCTTCCACCCTTACTTTGCTAATAAACTTTTCTATTTGCTTACTTCTGAGGCCTGGTGAAAAACTGTGACATGCCACCGGTGGACAGAGGGGCTCTTTGAAAGGTGGGAGAAGCCGAGGGTGGGTAGTAAGAGGGCAGGAACAGCCAAGCTAGCAAAAACAAAGACCAGTCAGTAGGCAAGGAGAGCAGAATTCCAGGGCAGGACATCTCAGGTACAGGAAGTGCAGGCAGAGGCAGTTACTGTTTCAGAAAGTTCAGCTGTTACATTCAGGTCATGCTTGGTGTGGTCAGCCGCAGAGCCCACTTTCAATGATGGGCTATGGGTCATGTTCTCACGCTGCCCCACACCCACCTTAAGGTTTTATTGAAACATAAAAAACATGTTCATTGGTTCCTTTGAATCCTCTCCAACCTTCAAACTATTTCCTGAGAAATAGGACAGTGCTCTACAAGCAGATACTTACTGATGAAAAGGATTTACGGTAGTATATCATACAGTATTATGTTGACTTAAAACTATATGCTTCCTTGCTGATCACCCCAATCCAGCACTGACTTTAAATGAAATTTTCTTAAATACCTTAACTTATAAAAATGGATTTTATGTCCTTATTTATCACAGGCTTATTTAAATATCTGGGGTATCATAAAGAATCTTTTACTTAAAACTTTATTTCAGAAATGACCTTTTATTATTTTATAGCTAATTAAGAAAGCAGCAGTGTTATAATAAAAGTGTCCTAAACTAGGAACCTAGAATTCTGAGTTTTATTCCCATTTTTGTCATAAACTAATAAAGTATGTGGTTATGGATATGTCAGTTCTCTTTCCTTAGTCTCATCACTAAAATGAGGGAACGGGTTTCAGTAATTCCCAGGATTCTTCTTTCACTGACACCATGAAATTGCCAAGGGCCATGTGAAGGTCTCGAGGACTCTAGAACAAAAGTGCAGATTCAATTACTCTCAAAAAAATCATTTTTCACCTTTGTCTTGTCAAATGTGATTGGAATGTCTTTATGGTTAGAGAAATTCAAAGGAAACATATAGCCTTACGGGTAGGAAATATAATGAAAATTATTTTTAAATATGTTTAAAAAAATTAAACTATATATTCTATTGTAGAAAATAAGAAAATACTAACCAGTATAGAGAACATTTTATGAAATTAATTATTAGAACTGGCTATAACAATTCTTCATCTCTTGAGATTTGGAGAGTAAGGCCAATAGAACCTATATGCTATTAAATTTTAACTTTCAAATACTACATATGTATCTATAGTCATGTTTTGTGGGTTACCTTTTTTAGATATAAGGAATTAAAAAATGTAAAACAAATGTAAATTACCTAAAATCACTTTGACTTGGAATGTCAATTTTAATATAAGAGTATTACTCAATATAAAACTGTCAAAATTATGACTATAGGTTATATATCCCTTGCAAAAAGAAAAGAAATTTTATATGTAATTTTTAATACCACTAAAATGTAGAAATTTAAAGGCTAAAAATAATATCATACTGTACTTCAACTTTTTTCTATATGAATAAAGTATTTTCAGAACTGATATAGTTTGATTTAGAAAAAATCTGTATCTCATAGACATTATAGTACAGTACAACCCCTCTGTAATTACTCTCTTAAATATCTCTTGTGGTTATTTGCTGTGTCCAATGCTTTGTTCTATAAGAAAAATCTCAAATTTTTTTTTTTTGTTCAATGCTTGTCAAATTCGGTGATTATTTTGATAATTGTTTCTTATTCAAATCATGTCATGCCTAGCATTCTAATTGGTTTTCCTGGCCCTGTCCATGGTACCACTAACTGCTCAAAAGGAAAGGCAGAGGCTGCTCTTCTGTATATGCCTAGGACCTTGTATAGTGCTTGGTATAGGAGAAGAGTTTTTGCTATATTAAATCACTGAGTTATGTATAAATTTCAAACAGTGATTGGAAACTGAATCATTAAAATTAAATCTGGTCTTTTCCTCTAATTTGGCCTAGGCAATTTATATTTAGTGATTTAGAAAGACCAATTGAGTTGTGGAAAAACAACTTGAATATTCAATCGGATGTAAGTTATTTTTGCCTAAGAGAGAATCTTCGGAAACCTATGAACAAACCCAAGAATAAAGATGGCAACTGTCTCATGGAAGTAAGAAAAAAGAAATCAAAGAGGGTTGGCAGCCATGTTAGGAATAGATGAAAATGTATTTGTATTAGGCTTTTATATTAGATAGGTTATTTCTATAAGATCATAGCTTATTAGGAAAATAGACAGTTTTCATGCTGTTGACATCTTACTCATATACTTTCATATATACTGGAATAATTGATAATTATTTAAGAAATGCTAACATAGCTCAATTGTACTGAATGCTAATTAAGGTTTACTTTTAAATGTATCATGGTTTTAAAGAGCAAATAGTGTCAATGATAATGGGAGTGAGGAACAACAGAAGGAAGATACAAGTTCAGGGAGTTAGACAAAAATATTGCTGGAAGATTCATGTCCCAGAGCCTGTCTTTTTAAATTCTGGGTATTACACGTTTGATTAAAGATCAGCAGTGGGACTGATAGGAATAAATACAAAAAACATCCCTGAGCAAAGTTTGTATCAATTTATATAACCTACTGTTTCTTATAGCTCTTTCACCTTGATGTCCATCACCAATTGTCAGCTCTATTAATATTTCTAAGGCCAATTTTGACCTTAGACATGAGGACTGTATGTACTAACTCAGGTCTCTGTGACTCAGCTGTAAGTTACTCTAAATGTGGGTATTCATTTTGATGACTTGTATTTTGCTCTTATTACTACTAAGACAGTTTCCACCTCAGAACCCAGTTAATTGTAAGGGGTTTAGAAGAACAGAGCAGGGCTAGATTTGGCATTCTTATGGAAAGCAGCAGAGTTGTTTTTAGGGCATAACCTGAGGGACTAGCAGCAGACAAATATTAGCTGAGAGCAATATGAGAGAGCACAAGCCAGAGCCGCAAGTTAGCCTACCCAACTGGCAAAGCATAGAGGTGAGAATCATGACATTCTGAGAGGTAAGTTATAAGCAAACTTCTAAACCCCTTAGGTCCCATGCTTGTTCTAAGACTCAGAACACTTTTTTTTTTTTTTTGGTCATAAAATGCCATTTTAGCTCTGAGGCAAAACAGGGCTCTGGAAACTTCATCTTGACAAGAAGTAATAAATCCTTTAGACTGTCCTGGACTAGTTCATTATTCAACATAGCTTCACTATCAAATGTCATATAACTTTAATTGATTGACAGGCACTGTTACTGTTGTGATTGTAGAGTTGAAAAAAATAAGCAAAAATGTCTGCTCTTATGATACTTTCTTCCATCATATACCACAGTTCCAGTTCTCTCAGAAAGAAGTGTGTTTTTGCAGGGTAAGGCTCATCTCACCTGGAGAAACAGTGTAGAGACTTATTATGATTCCTTCTTCTTTGATATGTTTGAGTGTAGGTATGGGGTGATGGAACAGGGAAGCAGTAGGCGATCATACTTGTCCAAGCACAAATCAAGGAAATTTAATGATTTCTTGAAGTCATTAATGAATTTTCTCATAAACATACTTCAACATGATGAGAAAATAATAAGTTTCTATGAGGCACAAATGAAGGTGCTGGTCAAAAACCCATTGCTGTATATTAACATCGATGTCATGTTCTTGATTAATCGTAGTTTAGTTCAAGTAACAGAAACCATACTAGGTATTTTAGTAGGAACTGACATGATACAGAAAATTCAATACTTATAAAATAGTTAGAAGTTATATCAAAAGGCAGTTTCCTGTCTGGGCCTCCAAGAACAGCTTTAGAATGATAATCTTCACTGGAACTATGTTAGAAATACAAGGACATCACTGTCACCTCTGAAACTGCCACTGTTCAACACACAGAAAACTGAACAATAGATAGTGAAACATCACATGAGAAAATCCATGAGCATAAACATGCTTGAGAGCAGAAATAGCCAAAAGGAATATAAAGACAGTTTCCACATTTAATCTTATGAACCTATTTCTACTGAATCAGAAGTGAAAGGATATCACATGAGGCAACTGTTCAATTTATATATGTATATTCATTAATGGAAGAAATCTTCTCTCCTCAGTACTTTGTTGTCTTTATTCCTTGTGCAACTGGGGCAAGTATTGACAATTCAATGACTATATTTTATTTTAGGAATTTGTCTGTAATTCTCTAGGGATATTTCAAAGTAATATCCCATTCAAACTAAGTTTATTCTTTTCTAGGCTGCAAACAAGAAATGGTTTAGTATCATTTCAAACAGAAGAGAAATTTATCATTTAGAAAAGCAAAAATCCATATTCTTTCTTCATCTGTGCAAACAATTCCGTTGAACAGATTGCTGCATGAGGCTTCTGCTGATTTACTGATTTAAATGCATTAAATTGATCAATTCAAAAATAGGAGGAATGTATAATTCAAAGAAAAATGTAAAACAAACCTTTCATATTATCATGCTCACAGTGCCTTAAACAAATGTGAGTAAATTAATGAAAGATGACTTCCCTATGCTGATTTACTTTGTTAAGATAGTGCATCTGTAGCCATTTTCTAAAGTGACACTATGTCCGGGAAATAATCATGGTCACTGAGGTTTCCTTAAATGTGAATGCAATTATATAATTAAAAGTTTGTTTTAGTTATGGGAAGTATCACTGGAGACTGTAACAACCCACAAATCTTAGTGGTTTACCCACAAAGATTAATTTCTCATTCAGTCATCTGAGTGTTCAGAAATTAGCCTTCCGCACAGTGATTCAGACTCCAGTCTTTTTTCATCTAATGGTACATCTATTTTTTAAATCAGGGTCATAAAACATTTTCTGTAAAGTTTCAGATAGCAAATATTTTAGGCTCTTCAGTGAAGAGTTAAAATCAAAGATAGTATTAGGTATTTATATAACGAGGGAAAGTAAATTTCAGCAAATATCATTTTGATGAAACTCAAAACATCATAATGCAGTACAATTCTTGCTAATGAAAGTCTACTAATAAAAAGTGGAATTATTCTGTTAGATTATACATGTTTGCTTAACTATACATGTTTCCCTAGCATCAGAATGATTGCAAATATTCCTCAGTTACTGGTGGTTTACAAAGAGTTTTCTTCAATCTCATATTTAACATGGATAAGTTCTGCCCATACAGATATCCATTCACGAGTGTGATTTTAATTGATGATATTCATTTTTTGAAAGGCATATTCAGGATTCAACTAGATTCTTCTCTTTTAACCTGTCATTATATTGAATTACTAATTGCTTCCAACTGAAAATTAAGAGGAAGTTCATCACTGGAACAATTGTGTGTGGATTTTAGAATATGAAAATTTATTTTGTTCTTTCACTGAGACACCAAAAAGATTGCTGGACTATTGGTCTAAGCTGATACACACATACACACACACTTGTGTGTGTATGCATATACGGGTGTCTATGCATATATATGTATATATAAAAATATACAACACAGGAAGTATATAAAGCAACTACTAGTTGTGACTCACAATTAGTTGCTATAGAAATGAGTTTATAAATCGTGAGTTTCACATAACTGCTACTTTTTCTTATAATTTTAGGTTGATTCATTAAACATTATCGATTTTCCAGAAAAAAAGCTGAACTCCAAAGCATTCAGTATCTGGTAATAATGATTGAGTATAGCTTTCTTTGTTTAGGAAATTTTCAAGTTTGAGAGTAAAATTAAAATACTGCTACACTGTCAAATCACTGTGTAGCAGGGAAAGTCAGAACATGCAGCTTACAAAAATTCATGAAAGTGACAATAAGTAAATTCATACGAGTGAGTGAAGAATACTCTTAACACTTCTTTTTTCATAACACATATTGGATTTAAATATTTGCTGTAGAATCCCAGCTGATACAAATGAACAACCATAGGTTTAAACACGTTGGCTTTTCACTACCTTTGTGAATTTGTCCAACGGAAATTACTTTCTCACCATCAGTTTTAACACATCTTAGCAGATTCCACTTCAGGCTGCACTGAATTAATGTTCTCCCAACTTCTCTGAAAACATACTCAGCTGTAGCGGTGCCACACAGATGAGTCAATTAACTTAACATTGAATAAGCTACAATGAGCAGCATACAACATTTACTTACCAAAACCCAACATGAGTCAATTCAAAATCATTTGCTCACTTTCATTTTATCAACCTCGAAAAATCTTTTTCATCAAGAGGCTAAAAATTTGGAGCTAATTTTCTCTAGATAAACTCTTCAACTACTATAATAAAAAGTAATTTAACTCATCATTAGTAAACAGCTTTCTTTGCTTGGCTAACAAATAAGTCACTCAGAAACAAACTGAAGCCTCTCTTTCACTTTCATGAAGAAATTCTGTGATAAAATATTTTGTTTTGAATTTTCTGTCTTTTCTGGATGTTTCTTCTCTTTTGGTTGGGAATATTTCAATATGTATTCAATCTAACAATATCAAGCCATATTGTATCAGATTCCTAATGCTGCTTTAGCAAAATGCCATAAACTTAGTAACTTAAAACAACACAAATGTACTGCCTTACAGTTCTGGAGGTTAGAAATCTAAAAAGGAGTCTTACTGGGGTAAAATCAAAGAGTCAGTGTGATTGTGCTCCTAGAGGGTTTATGTGATAATCTGATGCCCTGACATTTCCCTCTAAGAAATTCCCGAATTTCTGGGTTCATGGTTCCTACACAGCAAGCCAAGCTCTGCTTTCATCATCCAGATTCCTCCTCTGGCCCTAACTCTCCTTTTTCCTTCTTTTAAGGATCATTGTGATTACTTGAGGACCATGAGGATAATAATATCTTCTTGGGACAGTGAAATTCTGAATCAGACAGTCGAAACTGCAAGTCTGCTGCTAAGGGATTTTAAACAGTGCAGTTTTTAACACTATAATAAACAAAATAATTTAAGATATCCCTTGTGTTCTTAGTATGAGGGGATATTTAAAGTAGTATTATAAATTGATTTGTAAAAGATAAAGTGCTTTTAATGTGGTTTCAATGTTTGTGCTACTTCAAAGTAAGTTATTACTTCGTATTAGATGATTTGACCACCGAAAAATTACTGAATTGTAAGGGAAACAGTCTTATTTCTTTAGATAACAAACACAGGTTTTGCCAAGATTTTCACTTCTATTCTTTAATTCTGATTGAGTTTATGGTTTAGGCTGGGAATTGAGACATTTGAAGTAAGCTTTGAAATTACTACCAGACTAAGTACAATTAACCTCAGCATATTATATCAAATGCACTCAGTTTAACTTCTGTGTTTAACACAGTTAAGAATTTGATTAGTTATGTACTTATCTTTGTATTGTGTTTGCTTATCTTTTTTACAAACAAAATTGCTGAATTAGATTGGTATATTCTATTAAAGACTTATGCTGCTCCATTTTGTTCACTGCTGTATCACAAGGGACTCTCCAGAGACCGTGAATTGATGATTTGTGTGTACGATTACAAAAACACAGCAAACCAACCACTCGTTGGGATAGATGGTAGCAATCACAAACTAAAGACCGCACCTTGTTCAGCTGCACTATTTTGATTCTCAGTTAGTTACAGTGGGTTCTATTGTTTTATGACAGCATTTTTTCAGACTTCTGTATTTTTATCTAAGGTAACAATGTTATTAATCTAAATGTATGCAAATAAAGTCCTGACTCTAGATGCATCTGCAAAGTCTCTTTTGGCATGTCAGGAAACATATTTACAAGTAACTGTGATTCGAATGTGGACATTTTGGGGGAAGGTAGGCCTTTATTTTGTCTACCACAGTTAAAATGCCATTGTATAGAAATCACATTGCTTTGTCACTTAATTTGATAGCAAAATAAGCTACACTCCACTATGCCTTAAAAGTGCACGTTCTAAGTCCAATTCCTTCTCATCTTTAGATTTGAATATGCACTAATAGTAAAAAAAACAAATAAAACGCCATAGTACAATGATGTACATTAAACTAAAAATGCTATCAGATTATAACTGCATCATGCATTGTGTATGCACCAAGTCAGCAGGGTGCAGCAGTGAGAGTGTCATTTGTAGCCTCTGTGGCAACTGTTCAACTGCTTTTGCAAAAGCAGACGCAAACAATGTATTAATGAATGTGATGTCTCCCAATAAAATTTATTTATGACATTGCAGTTTCAATTGCATATAATTTTGAATGTCATGAATATTCTGTTATTTTTTAAATGTAAAGAGATTTTAGTTTATGGGTTGTACAGAAATAGCCGATGAGCCAGATTTAGCCCCTTCTTGGACTCAGAGTCTTCCACAGCAGGGAGTTATATGGGCTTTGTCTGGATTGAGCATATTTTCACTTCTGCCCACATTCTATTAGCTATCTATCATGTGACCTTCCCTAACTGCAAAGTAGAGTGGCAAATATAATTTCTGTGTGTCCAAGGAGAGAGAACATAGGTATCAGAGAATATGAACATTCTATCATAGATTGCTCTTTTCTGTAATAGGAAAATTGTATTTTATCTCCTTTTTTCACGTATAGATTGCATTCATTTCCGAAGTCTAGTTTAAAGTCTAGGACTTCAGGTAATGCATGATTCTTATGACATTAGATATGGTTCCTCACAGTCCTGTGACCTATAAACTTAGTTTTTGTCCCAGGCATGCACTCTAACAAAGAGTTCCATTGAAACAGGTAAAAAGGGAAGACAGAGTAGTTACTGGTCAGGGGTATTACAGCTGGACAAACATTGCAAACACACCCACACCAGAGAGCAAGGGAAGTAAGTTTCTCTATGTAAAGAACATTATTCTCTATGATCCCCTGACTCTAACTTTCGGGGTTTTTTTTTTTTTTCTTTCTAATTTCTTATCCTCCTTAGCACATTTGAAGTGGGTTATGTCTTCCTTAGGGCTGTAGAACTTGACAGTCCACTGTCTTTCTAAAGATTATTTCATTGCTCTTTTAATTATGTGTTCCCTTAGACCACATCATTTTATGTGTCATGAATTTCCTCATGAGAAATGTTCATATATATTTGCTTGCAATCAATACCATGTACCTATAACCACACCCAAAGATGCTTTGCAGACAATGGTCTCAAATCAGCTAGATTATATTGCCTCATTCTCCCACTTGTCTTTTCCTAATCGCATGGTGTGAATGTGACCTTTTCTCCAAGATGTTATCAATAGATCAACACATGCTTTTGATTATTCAACGCTTTATTCAATAACATCATATAGGTTTGGGTTCTAGAAACCATTGACATGTCCAACCTTTTAATGACCCATATCTTTCAACTAATTATGTTCCCTCTCATTTCTAATTGCAAAGTGGCCAACTCTTTCCTGAGCTCATTTCTTTAGTGTAATACCCTGCCAAATGCAGCAACACTTACCAGGATACGCCACTAACATTGTTTTCAAATCTCTTCCCCTAAAGCTACAATTCACTAAGTACACGGTCTGCTTACTAAATGATTTCTGGCAAAAGATTTTTGCAAGTGTTTTTTCCACACCATAACACTTTTCCTGATTTTCACTTTGTTGACCACTCCTACTGATAAACCATAGTCTCCAAAATCAGTTGGCAAACTGAAGTATTAGGCTAAGTGCTGTGTGTAATAAAAAGTATTAAAATCTCAGTAGCGTAACACAATCAAATTGTACTTCCCGTTCATTCACAGTCTAGTGTGATGTTAATTAGGCTTGCTTCCATGTGATCATTTAGACTCTAGTTCATTGGAGAAGATATTAAAGGTTTCAAACCTGGAAAGGTATTAAAGGTTTCAAACCTGGAGATTCTGAGAAGACATTATCAGGAATGGCATTGGGATTTAGGTAAAAGAGAGGAATTTGTCAACTTGAGACAGAATAAACAAAAAATTAGATTCAGATGAGGAAAATGAATCAATAGATGCCAAAACCCAGAGGACTGAGTTCTTAGACTGTCTCTTTAGATTCTCCTCTGGCCAGGAGTGAGCAAGACAGTCCTATCAACAGGTAGGCATGTATTGGCCTCAGCTGCAGGAGCCACATGGTAGAGAAAGAAAACTAGGCAGATGTTACACTCTCCCTCACAAAGCAACCTAACCTGGTAGGTGAGCTGGTCAGACCTGGAGAGAGTCCCTATTTTAATAGGATTTGCTTGCATCGATCATCATTTTCATTGTAACCTTAGGAATTGGTTTCAAGTTTAGAAATAACTTCTCAATTTCTTTAGTGTTTCAGAACTCATAAAATGAGTTCTATCAGGATTAGTTGTGGTGAACTTTCTTTGTTTATTTTTCCCCAGTTAAAAAATCTAGTACCAGAGAACATAAAAAGGTAATATTCAAATTAATAAAAGAATATAACTTATTTTATAATCTGTATACAGATCTTACTATCAATAAAAATGCTAAGATATATGGCTAGTTTTTGAAAAGTAAGGCACAATGTGATTCAGTTAGCAGGTAACAGAGCCGGGATATGAGCACAGGTCTAACACGTTCTTGATATTTAACATCTTTCAGAATTGCTAGCAGAATTTTGGTCTTGATAGGCCTCCAACAAGTACAAGATGCATTGGTTTTGAGGACAGAGATAAAAAATGAGTGCCTGTAGATGTTGTTATTTCCTCTATCTGGGTTAATTAAGGATTTTGAGTCCAATACTGACCCCCAGTCAGAGGGAGAATGGGCCACTTTAGAGGGCAGTGGAAAGAAGTAATCCTAAGTAGGCAATATTTCTTAGAGTTTATTTTTTTTAATAAGGATATACAGCCTTCATTTGCCCCAAATAGAGGAAATTCTGATTTTATTTCTATGGACCACACAAAATCTACATTTATTCCTCTCTTAGCATTTTGGTGGTTAGAGATCAGGTTGCTTTGCAATCTTCCTCCACATTTTTCTAAAGCGATGCCTTGCATTTCTCTGCAAAGCTTTGTATAAAGAAGGCCTCATCAGACAGACTTCTGATATAACTGTAGTGTGTTTGGAGAAACCAGCACAGGATCGCCTTCCAGAGTCCAACTGAGCTAGATTCATATCTGCTCTTAGGCTCTGGAAAAGAAAATTTGTGTTTGAATAGTAATGTATGAATTGGGCTCAGGAAAAGAGATATAGGAAGTGTGACATGTATTTGCTAAATAGGATAGCAAATGATTCTTGTTTGGGGGATTTGAATAAATAATTATTATATCTTGGTAAGAAAATTCAAAAGGCTGGTTAGTAGCAAAATAATGGCTTTAGGCAGATTCTTAGTTGTTGTTGTTTTTCTTTTTTCCTGTTCTGTTTGTTTGTTTTGTAAGGAAATTAAAGAAAAGTTTCTTCTACCAGTATATATGCCACCTGAGAATAAATATGAATAAAATAGGCAATGCTTATGAATTTATGTCAAATACTGTGCCAGATACTCATGATTAATCATTAAATCCTCAACAAAGTTCTGTGAAGTAGGATATATTGCTAACTCCATGAATTACAAGGCTATTTTTAGGCTACCAGGTGTATAGAAGATATCTGAGTTTGTGTCCCTGGATTCCTAAGTGGCAATTCTACTTAGCCCAGGGAAAAATACATTACCTTGTATTTACATGTCAACTAAGGAAGGAAAATACTGGATACTGGGTTACTAGCATCTTGAGTTCTTAGCACATGTGACATGAAGACATTTGTAGGTCTTTGGAAAAGCAGAGGTTTATGGACATGGAGCTTCAGATATAGTTGGTTTAGGGTTAATAGTCATAGTTTGGGGGCTAAGGGAAGAGGGTCAACAGTTTTACTGGGGTGTGCAGCATGCCTGCATGGGGATTCAGAGTTTGTAAATATGGTCTCCTTCACTTTGCATTTCTGAAAATGCTTTTAAGAGTTTGAGAACAAATGTCAAATACTGATTTACATGTAATAAATAGAAAGCCAGGTCTGTTCGGAGCAACAAATCCCTGAATACCAACAGGCTATGTATGTATATGCACATACACACACTCCCCTGTATGCATATATACATATATACGTAAATGTATAAAGTGTTCCAGGTTATCCATAGTTGATAGCCTATGGAACCTGGGTCAAAAATGGCCTGTCACTGACTTTTGTGAACACAATTTTATTGGAATAAGTCATGTGCCTTTATTTATATATTATGCTCCATGGCACATGCTCTAGATTTTTATCCTAGTTCTACAACAGCAGAGTTGTGTAATTCTGACAGAGAATGTGTGCCTAAAATATTTACTCTCTAGCCCTCAGGTGGGACTTTGACACCAAATCCACTTTTAATCAACTGTCTGGACCCATGTGAACTAGAACTTCTTTTTCCTCCCTTCTTATAAAGCTCGAGTTAAAAGCCAACGATAGCCCTGAATTCATGTCCCCTGACACAGTCACACTAATCTGTAGTTATGTTTAAGTTTATAGTTAAACTCCCTTTAAAGAAACCCAGAAAGCAGTTGAACAACTCGTACACTGACATCACCCACATCAGACTGAGTAGGAAAGGCTGAGACACACTCTTGCCATAAACCCCACCTTAGCTCAGAGTTAATACGATCCAGAGGACTCCAGGTTTCTCCCTGAGGAGAATGGGGTTTGGAACCCACCTCTAGTGCTCCAACTTTTAAGACTTACATCTAGGGAGAGGCCTCAAAGCACCTGTTGCTGAAAACCATTGGGACTTGAGTCTATAAAACACACAAATTATAACGAACTTCCTTTCGGGGCTCAATGAGCACTGAGTCCATGAAACAGCTCAGAGGGAGCTGGTAAAAATCTCTGCTCTCCTGGTCTCCCTGAAAGAGGCCGATTTGCATACTCTAGAAGCTGCTCCCTGAGAGTCAGTACCCATTTATAGCCAAACTTGATTCTCCCTAGAGACACAGGGGACCTGCGATGTCTCTCCTGCACTCACTAGCCCACGCCTAGTGTTCAATGTCTCCCAGAAGGGGCCTTGTCCACACATCTGGTGCCCCAGCTTTTATGGCTGCCACCCAGGGGATGAGACCAGCATCCTCAGTCTCTGACTTGCATTCACTAGTCTCCAAGACTAGCAAATATGCAGTTATTAACAGATTCAGGAGCACCCTTCACCCCTCGGACTCTCCACCAGCCCAAAAGGAGTGGCAAAGAAGCCCAGTTCCCGTCTCCTGGCAGGACCCTAACCCCATCTTTTCCCAACTGCTGCCTGAGGCTCTGGCTTTGCATCAGCCTTCATCCAGGTGCTGACTGTGATCTGCCCACGACCACAAAGGCAATTTTTGTCACTGGCAACCAGAAGCCCCTTCTGGACACAACCACAGGATTTGAGAGACAGCTGAGAGCGCAGGCTGATCTAACCAACACCATTCTGCCAAGATGAGAGAGAGCTTTTCATCCAATGCAAAAAAAAAGCCAATGTAGCCACACAAAGGAGAATGAGAAAGAGAAATACATTCTAAACAAAAGAAGATATAACTCCAGAAAAAGGTCTTAATGAACAGAAGTAATTTACCTGACAAACAGGGCAAAACAACTGTCAGAAAACAGAGGTCAAATATGTCAATGCAAAAAAACTGTCTTTATTTTAATCATCACTTAATGAAGTGATTTTTACTTCTGTCCTGCTCTATGTAGCGTATAAATTAATCCAAAGGGATATAATTCTGTTTCTACTGACTTGACTTTGCAGTTAAAATGATTCAAATTACTACAAAAATCTGGCTGTTTTATTCATAGTGAGGCAAAGTTACCTTCCTTTGGAATATCATTTAGAGATGATGAAATGATGCACAAAGATCTGTACCAAGAAGTGTATTTATTACAGAAGAAAAGCCCCAAATTACTAGAAAAATTCAATTTGAAGTGAAAATACAAGCTCCTGGATTCTTTATGGAATAGTAATAAGCCATCGAATAGAACGCAATTTTACACAGCAATGAATATGCTCTTAGGTGATTTTGTAAAACACTTGGGAGAATATAATTTAAATATAAATGTTCTCTTATTTAGAATAAGTTTTAAAGTTTTTATGAATTTCTAATATATCAGAAGAAAGCACTTGGTGAATGGGGAGAATTTGCTTTCCTTCTCCTTAAGACAAGGTTCCTTTAGGTAAAGGAGTGCCCATTTATTAGTGTCAGTCTAAAAACTAGGCCTGTCTTTCGCTGAAGAGATATCTTCTGGAATCTGGTGTTTGGTTCTGGCTCTGATACTTACATGACATGAACAACTGGAGAACATCTAGCAATGAATAGCTGTGATCCTTTATGAGGACACCCTGAAGGAATTGAAGAAATTGAATGCTGGAGGAAAAGGGTCTAAAAGCATATATGAAGAATAGTTTTTCAGTATGGCCCCATGAATAGAAAGGGGGCCAACATGACATAAATTAACATTTATGGAAAACAGATATCAACTGATAGACGAGTTTAAATTACTGCCCATGTCTGGACTGTGCATAAGCTACCTGGAGATATCATCGAATTTTGAAGAAAATAAGAAGTTACTAAAGTATTCATTAATGATAAATAATACAAACTCTTTATAATACAAATAAAGATAAGTAAACTATAAAAAGTAACTTAGGATATTGAGTAAAATACTGGAATAAATAGGTTTAAGAATTTCTAAAAATTACGCATGCATATCTCATTCCAATTTAAAAGAAATATCAGAATGTAAGATATATATGAGTTAAAGACACATAAAAATGACAACACACAAGTATAAAATAACTAAGAAATTAAAGTAAGGAAAGTAATGTACCATTTTACATCTATAAAATAAATACAATAAAGGAAAAAAATCAATAATATCAATTGTGGCAAGGCAGTTTTAGAACGAATTCCACAAATTGGCAGTGGCATTGTTGTATAGCCTTTGGACAAGCAATAAAACAAATTAAACCACATCATTAGAGCTGTTCATAACTTGTTTCATTAAATCTATCCTTGATAATATAGTCTAAGGAAAAATTTACATGGTATGAATTGCAACAGCATCTATAAAAGTGAAAAGTTATAAGGAAAGAAACTATATTTCTGAAAAATTAGTGAAATATATACCAGCCATTATAATTTCATAAGTATCTAATAATATAAACATGATTTATAATAAATGCTATGCAAAATGTAGAAATAAAATGATAGTATGATTGCAACATAGTAAAATGTGCAAAAAATATGAGCATTGAACAAAGAAGATTAAAATAAAAACAGTAACAAAAGTGGTGAAAAACTAACTGTCATAGTTTTCGCAATAGAAATAGAAATAAAAACATTAAATCAACTTGTAAATTAATTTCCCTGAATAGATACAACAGACAGATTTATAATGGAATACTTGAAATATACAGAATAAGATGATAAATATTACCAGCAGTTATGTACTGCTGTACCTGGCACTCCTCTTCCACCTCTCAGAGACAACCATTATCCTAATTTGATGTCTATTATGCTCATGCATTTAAAAACATTTATATATGCATAAATATATTTCCACACAAGTTTATTTTTGCAGATTTAAAATTTTCATATAAATACTGTTATGCATTTTTTTTTGCAGTACGATTTTTTCCCAAATATTGTTTCTGAGATTCATCCATATTGCTATATCTAGTTCTTACACTTTTTCATTGCTCATGACAATACTAAAACATAAACATATCACATTTATCAGTGATCCTATTGATTGACATTTGGTGGTATCTAGAATTTTGCTATTACAAATAATGCTACTATGACTATCATTTCCACATCTTTTTCTACATATGTATGAGTTCTACAGATCAACACTATTCAGTAGAATTTTCTACATTTATGGCAATGTCATTGTGCTGTTCAATATAGTAACTTCAGCCACTTGTTGTAGGGGGACTATTGAACCCTTGAAACAGGCTTATGCAACTGAGGAATGAAAGGTTAATTTCATTTATATATATTTTGTTAATTTCATTTACATTTTAAATGATTAGTTCTTATTGACAGTGATTACCACATTGTAGCTCTCAGTACTGAGAAGAACGAGGTGGGTACATACTGTCACTTTTAGATATCGCAAAACTGTTTTAAAAAGTGATTCGCAAGTATGTATAATGTACAGCGTGCACCAAAAATGAGTGCTATTTTGTATTTTAATATTGTCATTTTCCCCAACTTTGTCATTGCGGTTTTATATAAATTTACCCGATTGCTAGTAGGACCAAGCAAATGTTTATATGTCACCTTAGTCATTTTAGGGGTTTCTTCCTTGTAAAATGCCTATGCATGTCTTCTGCCTATTTTACTATTGAATACTTGGTAATTTTCTGCTTTTCAAGAAATATTTTTAATGTAAGTATTCTGGTTACAAAGCCTTAGAGATTATATATAATGCCAGTATCTTTTCCAGTCTCTGTCCTGTCTTTACATTTATTTCATGCAGCAGAATTTAACTACAATTTTATGAATGATGGAATATATTATAAAATAGACTCAAAAGGCCTATATCATGTTCTCCTAAAATTTCTTTATAAATTTTTCTTTTTTTTGCATTTAGGTTTTTGTGAGTTGATTTGTATAAGGATATAATTTTGTTTTTATGATTTCATAACCAATTTCTAGTGATCTCCTTCTTCAGTGTACTCTCTCTCGCTCACACATGACATGTCCATGTGTGCATGGGGTAGCTGTGAGTTTTTGATGCACACACAGTATTTATATGTGTGTAGTGGTGTCAAATTATATCTATCTATCTATAGATCTATCGATCAATTGACCTATCATCTGCCATTGTTTATACCTTTAGCAATGACTATTAACTCCTTGATATATGGTAGAATGAGTCTCCCAGCTCCCAAACATAACTCTTCAAAATAATTCTTGGCTATTTTTGATCATTTGCTTGAAAATAGCTTAAAATCATCATGAAATATTTTTTCTTATTAAAATTACTGGGGTTATAACATAAAAGAGGTTAATTGTCTGGTGAAGGTTGGCATTAAACTTCTAGTGATGGACATAATATAGTTTATAGAAATTTTAGTTTATAATGATGAGGTTCACCTGAAACCTACCTATTGTAAACTGTTACATCGAAAATGAAAAAAAAAACATTATTAAGGTTTTTATTATGCTTAGTTTTCCAATCCATTTCTTCCTTTAATTGGATCTGCTGTAATATCAAGTCCCTTTGGTTCTCATTTCTCACATTCAATTTTTCCATATTTGTCCAAATCATTATCATCTTGTCCGAAATTCTGTGGCATCAACATGCCTCCTGTTTTACTACTCACCATACTCCTGCCGCTGCCCCCACCCCGTCTACTCTCCACACATGGGCTACAGTGATTTTTTTTAACCATGAATCAGATTATGTCACAGCTAAACTCAAAACTCCCTTTGTGACTCAACTCACTAGGGATAAAAATGCACCTCCATAAAAGGGCCTCAGAGGACAACGTGACAAGTCTCTCTCTGAACACATCTTCTATGTCTCGGTTACTCACTCCACTCAAGTTTCCAACTGCTCATGCACTGTGCCCTCTGTGTGGAATGCTCTCCCTCTAGGTATGAAGCTGGCTCATCCCTTCACCTCATTCAAGTCTTTGCAGCAATGCCACTTTATCTTAAATTAAACAGTGGCTGTGGAGGGTGAGCACTCAGACACCACAGTACATAGAGAGTAGAAAGCATTTGAAATTATTTATCACTTCCTGTCTTCTTCCTGCCAATCTTACCTAAAATGTCACCCCCATCACATCACTATCCAGCCCATTTTATGTTTCATAGCACTGCTCCTTGCTGGACATAGCATCTACAAGCTTCCTCCAGTATCTGGATTAGACTGCATCTATGAAACCTTTCACAAACCTAAATGACATACAGCAATTCCCTTTCATTTATATAGAAAAAAAAAATTAAGCATTCAAACCCTATCCCCCTCAGAATTCACTAAACCATGTGAAATAACACATGCAGCCTAATGTAACACTAGCACATAGTAAAGGAAGGAATGAGATGATAAATATACTCTGGGTAAGGTGCTTCTTGGGGAAGGAGCTTGGTAGCCGGTTGCCTCTAGATCAGCTGCTGAAATTTCACCTTGTGCCTTTTGTGTAAAAGTGAAAATCCTCAGATGTCTTTTAGTTAGTGGAAACAAGTACTAATAATGGAGGTCTTTCATGAAAGTGAAGTGGCCTGTGGTATAACGTCAGATTTTTGCAAAGCAGGGATACTTGCATTTATTGTTACTTTCTCCTCTCGGGATGTGTGAGGAGAAGGCAGTCAATGAAGTGTATGCCCTGTACAGACTGGTCCCTGGAGATTCCGCGCTGCAGGGTCCTGATAGCCACAGACACTGGCTCAAGGAACAGTCATTTCACACAGTGACTAGAACAGTCATGTATGTAGCAGGTCCTCAAAAACAGTTGTTTCAATATGATTTTATCTTTTTTATCTCCATAAAGCCATGCATGTGCTTTGAGAGACATTTCTGGATTTCTTATATGTTTTCCGAAAATTATATTTTCAATTTTTCCTCTATTTATAGATGTCTTGTGAAAGAAAATGACTCCAAAATATACTCAGTATCACTTCTACTTTCCATATAGTCACAACCTTATTCCAGAAAATTTTTCTTTAAAGCACCTAACACTGGAAGGTAGAACAACACGTTTTAAATGCAGTATTTTGGGGGTGACAGTAATATATTGTGCCATTTATCATTCAAAATAAAGGAGAATTTCAGAATCTGCCTTGCAGAAACCTCTCAGAACAATGAATTAATCCCAATAGAAAGGCAAAAGGTTTGGAGGAGTTGTCCTGTCCTGGCATATATGGGAAATTGCAACTCAGATTATCCCATTCTAAACTCCTCCAGTGGTTCTATTCTTTGCCAGTTTCTTTCACCACAGATTCAGAGCCATTACAGCTCCAGGCACTCCTGCCTTCCTACTGCAGGTCTATTAAGGGAGGGCAATTACTCTGCAAAGAGGTGACAATTCTGTTATGGAAGATATTGAATTCTAGGGCAGGAAACAGTGCATCAATAATAAAAGGTCAGGAAGAACACAATGAGCGAACTGCACTACAACAGAGCTACTTCAGGGGATCACCCAGGTACCACAGTGGATAGAATGTGTCTGGAGCATAAGCATTTATTTACTGCCTTCAGGGGTCCTTCAGGCATGAATCTCTCTGAGATCAATTTAGTATTGTACCATTAGCATTCTGCATTTGGGTAGAAACCATCTTGCTCTAAAAACAGTTGGTCTCATCAATGCTTAAGTGCTAGATCAACAGGACTGGGACCATGCAGGTGTCTGTGGGATCTGCTGACCTTCAGAAGAACTCCTAACTAGTCAGCAACGTAGAGCATTGATTGATGAGGTAATGTGTAGTTGAACCGAAGCTTATTTTTTATTCAGTACATATAATCTTAGCTTTGTTCAAGTGAATAACTTCTGCTACTCTAATACACACTATTGATTGCTGTTTTAGAGCTTTGATATACTGTTATTTTGTAAAGGTATTTATAGGGGTTCTCCACTCTGACTATAGATAATGAAGTTATTGGGAGGATGAAAGGAGGTCAATGATACTGCAGTGAAACTGAACAAACCCATGATTCTCTCCACCAGAATATAAGGCAAAGGGAAAAGCAATATGGCACTCTCTGCAAAAAAAAATGATGGGTGTTACCATATATTAATTACTAAAGAATCATATTTAAATATTCTTGTGCTTTTTTTCCAGAAAAGAAAAAAATAAAGGGACTATAATAAAGACTATTTACACCAAGAGTTGTTCGTAAAGGTATCAAGCACCCCCAAATTAAATTCACACTTCTGAGTTCTCACTTTCTCACAAGGTTGGCATAATTCAAGCATGGCATTTTGCCAATTAACTGCAGAGTCAAAAACAGGACAATAATGACTTTTTTTTTTCAAGGAAAAAAGTTAAGAAGCAATTGATTACTGCTTGCTAAGGTAAGCAGTCACTCTCCTGGGGATTTATTATTTATAGGATAAACCTTAGAGAAGGAAAAAAAAAGCTCAGTTTGAACACATTCATTGTTTTAACGGCCTTTGGAAGAACATAATCTTATTTTTTCTTTGTTTTCTTCTAAATGTTATAAGAAATTTCTTTTATTCAGCAGTCTATAGAACAGGAGTCTTCAAGTTATTAACACACATTTAAGGCTGCTCAGAGCCCTAAAAATACTGTAAAGGAGTGGAAACGTAATTCTAGCCTTTATTCTTCTTCCAAAATTCAAAAAAATGGAAAGAATGAGTATAGGGATGTATATTGTATGTGACTTTATGTGTACACACAATCACCCTTATTTCTTTCCTTATAAAAGCAAGTAAAATATATTTTCAAGAACATTCAATGTAAGATTTCAAACTTATACAAGAAAAAAAAATCAGATGGTAAACTTCGAATCAACATCCTCTTGGAGACTAAATTGCCATTCACCATAGTAAATGATGGCTGATTGAAAATAAGTCTTATGCTCTGCTGAAATTTTAAATGAAATATAAAAAGACTACAGCAAAAACTTACTTATGATAAATCCTCAGAATACAGAGAAATATCTGAATTCACACACTCAATAAATATTTCACATGCCAAAGTATTACATTTATAAATCATCCTTCAGCTCAGTTCTGATTAGGTTGTTTCCATATCAATGGTGAAGGGATAGTTAAAAGCCACTTTACTATTTCTGCAGCTTGTAGTGGTCATATTCTGTCCACTTCCAATTTATTTCTTTTAAAAAATCAGTCTCTATGCAACTTAAATTTAAATGGAAAATATTTATAATTCCATTTCACCCTAGTGCAAAACACCTATACTGGACAATATTGAATTAACTACCACTTTTGTTTATCAGTATGTGTACTTCTTCCCCATCCCCACCCTGAGATTCTAGTGCACAAAAAAAAAAAAAGTAACATATAATATCATCATCTGTCCTAACACTGAGATTTTTTAAATTTGTGTAACAAAATATGAAGGACCAATTTTTAAAGACATGCCAACCCTCATAGGCTGCCCTCCTCATGTGTATCAGTCAGAGTCCTGGCAGGAAACAGATGGCACACTCAAGCTGGTTAATTAGAGAGAGTTTAGCAAAGGGACTATTTATAAAGATGTGACAAGAAATAGGAAAACCAACAAGAAATAGGGCAGGAACCTCCCAGGAAAGAATAGAGTTGTTACTATCCCTAAGTCAGAAGAAGTAAACAGAAGTAGTTCTCAGAGCCTGCAGAGGGTAGTTTCACAGAGGAGGCCACCCATTAGGAGATGCAGCCTCTGCAAGGTGACACAGCCAATCATGGAGAGAAATGGCAGGAAGGAAGCCATCAGAATAAATACCCAAACTTTACCTCCTCCTGACACCTTGTCTGAGGTCTCCTCTGATTAAAACAAAACAAAGCTAAAGGACAAGAGAATCCATTAATACAACTATTTACCATACCCCAGGATATGAAGCAGGACAGAGAAGTTGACTGAGAGGACCTAGAGAAGCACTAGAAAGGTGTACCGCACCACCATAAGGCCCTTCAGCAGATCATGAAAATCACCCTGTAATTTGAAAATAACATGGTGGAGAGTTTTTATCAGCAGAACTAGAAAGCAATTTGTATGTTGAAACATCTGTGGAAAACAGGAACACATTTAAACACGACACTGGGGATTGTTATAAGGTAAGAGAAATATTTATTTAATTTTGCACAAGAACGAGCTTCTACTGAACAAATTCAACCAAATAATATTAAGTGCAGTAAAACAAGGTAATAGGGATGACTTTTTCTGTTAGAAAATATTAAGTAACCATGCCTGTGCATTATTTTTTTTAATCATTACAATAACTTGTTTCAGATTTCTTTTCAGAGTGCATACTGTACATAACATGTTATAGCTTCTTGGCTTTGCACTTGAAAATATAATTCATTCACTGTCTTACATTTTCTTTTTGCAGTGAAACCAAACTGATTCATGAAGATTCTGACATAGAGAAAAAAAAAAATTTTTGCACCAGTGATGCTAGAAGCTTTCCAAGCTTCGATGGGCTCAGGATTTATATCCAGACATCATGACGTCATTGTGTATATGCCATACCCATTCTTCTATAAGATGATATCAGATACAGTAGAGGCTGAATTCTGGTCAGGTTTTGCCCCAGGATTTTCCTTTTGTGATTTTCTCAAGCTCCACAAATTTCATAACTGAAAGTTCACTCAACTATTAACAAAGTTTCACTTAGCTGCTCACAACTCATCCACTTTAAGTTTTAACTTTTGGGGGGGCTTTTAAAAGGAAGAACCTTCTTTAAACACATCTCCCAGGAGACAGTTAACTTCACAGTTCCTGAAGGCACTGTGGATCCACTGAGCAACAGATGTGGCCATTCTAGACAGGGAAAAAAGGAAAGAAAATCATGCTGTAAAATTTTAAGCCATGAGTAAATATCCTTATTCATTGGTGTGCATAAACATAACAGTATGGCTTATGCACTCCCGAAGTTCAGTGGGCTAATGACTCTTCATGTCTCCACTATTACAGAACAAGTTATGTTCAGTCATTTGTGGAAAATCATAGACGAATTTGAATTATCCCACGGTATCATTTCATAGATCAATGTGTTCTTCAATTTTTTCACCATTCATTCACAAAATATGTCTTGAGTATAGTTAGCCATAATCATACATGGTCACTATCCTTATGTAGAGTTTGCAGGTCATTGGGAGATAAAACTAGTGAGTACCAAGCAGAAATTATAGTAACAAATTATGAGAAGTGATAGAAAGGAAACAAATGAGGTAGTATCATGACATTAATAAAATATTGCCTAATTAGATCGGGTGGCTAGGGGATATTTCCCAGCAGAGATGATATTTAAAACAAGACTTCAAGAAAGCTGTGTGAAGAAGTAGGACAAAGCATAGGGAAAAGAATAAGTATAGGCTTTGAAGCAAAAGAAAGTCTGTATAGTAACGAAACTGATAAAGGTCTGGGTAATAAATTTAAGTTGGTAAAGAAAATAGTGTAGACATGAGGTAGTAAAACTAGGAAGGGATAGGCCAGATATACACAATTAGATTTTATGTTAAAAGAGAAAACAGTATAGTACAGCATATTAAAAAATATCATCTTATTCCCTTCATTCTTTGCACTTATTATCTAGCCATTAGTAATGGATAACATAAATACTGTTACTATAACAATAATATCCTTTTACTTACTGAGTGTATACTTTCAGACCCTTTGCCAGGGGCTTTAAATACATTATTTAATTTCAATCACACAGCCTTCCCTGTAGGGTCAGTATTTCTAGTCACACTTTCCAGATTCAGAAACTGATTACAAGAAAACTTAAATATTATGTACTAAATCATACAGTTAATAAAAGGTACAGCTGGAATTAAAATACAGATTAATATTTAAAATACATCCACTACTTGATATTTTATCTCAGATAATTTAATTAAGTTGCTGAAAATGTATTATACTTTAATAGGATAAAATCAAGTGTCTCTTGTTATAAAACTTAAAAAATGGATAATTTAGCTTTTGTTGCAGCACATAATGAGAGAAAAGTCAATAATATATCCAAAAAGTCTATTATCAATTTAACTTAATCTTCTTCCTCTTTAAATTATTATTAAGCAGTGCTCTTATTCTGACAGGAGAGTGTCAACTATCTCTTGGATCTCTAGTGGCATATTAAAGCTCTGCCATTCTACTCAGAGGCAGAGAATTTCTTAGCATTAACTGGTTACACAATCTTTCCCAATACAATGACCAAATGAAATGAGGAGTGCACTCCTTCCTGAGACTAGCAGGTTCTCAACTGGTATGACTTGAACAGAAAGAGAGTTAGGGAATATCTGTAGCATTTTGCCATTGAAACTAGAATTAGAAACTAAAATTAGAACCCTATTGGAGGAAATCATTAGTATGGCTCCCATCAGTGTGTTTTAGGAGTGGATTGCATATCTTCCAAAATCTTCCAGAAATGTGTTTGTATCAATATGCTCTGCTATAGCAAGATAAATAGTCTACAAGCATATCATTTGAAGCTCCTCAATCAAGAAGACATAGTTCACCATAAAATATTAACATAACGTCCCACTGATGTTCCAGGTTCAATAGTGGCATAGTTGCACATAGCAGGTGGCCCCTCCCACAGAAGCAATGGAGACTAGAAAAAATAGAGCATAATCTTTAAAATTCTGGGAACAAATATGTCAATATTGAATTTTATATTCAGTAAAAATAACATTTTACTAAAGATAGATATTTTAGTATAAGAGGAGAGAATTTGTTAGCAGTAGCTCTGAAATAAGGAAAATCGGAAAAGGACTTATTCAAACTGAAGGAAAATAATTCCAAATAAAGACTCAAATATGTGAGAAGAAACAGAGAGCACCAAAAATGGTAAATACGTGAATGAATTAAAAATATCATTTCTTACCTTAATTTATTTACAATATAATTGACAGTTTATAAAAATAACAACATAAAATTTTAGATTTCACTGTATGCATATTCTAAGATACATGGGGCCTAAGCAGGTAGAACTCTCTTATTTCAAAGTTCTTATATTTTCTGTGAAGTAGTATATAATACTAACTTTTATTTTAATAAATTGATCATATAGATTATAATCCCTAGACCAACAACTAAAATAATAAAATACAGAGCTATTGTTAAAAATCCAAAAGAACAATTAAAATAGAACAATATTAAAATGTTAATAAAACAAAAAAAGGGAGAAATGGATGAACAGGGGTATATAAAATAGATGCAAATAGAAAGTAAATGGTAAAACGGCATCCCAAAACACACCAATGACAACAATTACATTAAATATAAATAAACTAAACACTCCAATTAAAAAACAATGATTACCATACTGATTAAGAATCGACTAATTATTCATTATCTATAACTATGCAGTATTAATACAAAAGCTATTGATGAATTGAAAGTGGGTCTACACAAACAATATACTGTGTGGCTAAAGGGATACTAGACAAAGTGGACATCAAGTCTAGAAGCTTTTTTGGAGATAAGGAGGCACACTGCATGATGACAAAATGGTCATTTCATCAGAAGATATAACAGAGTGTATACTATGTGATTGCACTTATATTAAATTTAAAACAGTCAAAATAAATCTCTTATACCTAAGTAAAATAAGGTTTCCTATGGGAAGTAGATATTGCCTGGAAGGGGGCAGAAAGCTACTCTCCAATTGCCAGAAATGTTATATATTTTAATTTACCAAATTCATGTAAAACTGTTCACTTAATGGCAATAAATAGTACCTTCATAGAAACAAAAAGGTGTGATACCTTTGTTACTATGACTACCATAATAAATAACAAGTGTTGACAAGGATGTGGAGAAATGGGAACCTTTCTACACTGTTGAAATGTAAATTGGTGCAGCCATTATGAAAAATAATATGGAGATCCAAAAACAAATAAGAAATATCACATGATTCAGCTATCCTACTTCTGGGTATTTACCTGAAGAATAGCAAAACACTAAAACAAAGAGATAGATGCATCCAGTGTTCATTACAGCATTATTCACATCAGAAAACAAAGTAGATTAAGAAGATGCATACACACAGTGGAATACCACTACTCAGCTATAAAAGAAGTTAAAATCCTTCCATTTGTGCCAAAAATGTATGAATCTAGAGGGTATTATACTAAGTGAAATAAGTCAAACTGGTAAAGACAGACACTATATGGTTGCACTCATATATGGGAGGTAACAAAACATAACATGACTTAACAAAACAAAACAAAAACAACTCTACAAGAACAAAATAATGATGACCAGACGGGAAGGGGGAAGAGGGATAGATATATTAGGTAAAAGGTGTCAACTGCATGTTGATGGTAGAAAAAAGAGTTTTAGTGATTAGTATAATGTATTATATATAGATGTTGATAAATGCCTGTATACCCAAAACCTATATATAATGCCACTCAAATTAAAAAAAAATAGGTGATCCACTGAACCTTAGTTTGCCAAAGCAAATTACACAAATCACATTTACATAGTAACACTAAGTTTTCTTAACAATCTTATTTCTGGCTATGTTTCAAAGTTATCATATTGTCATGTTAAAAGTCTAAAAATCATGATTAGAAAAAATTCAAATTTTATTTTTTAGGGTAACTTAATTTTCAGCAATATATTTAAATATATAATACATTTCAATATATTATATGCTAAATCTGTTTATAAATTATACATTTTATACAACTTGTACTTACGTTAATAACATAAATATTTTGACATACCAAGAGTATCAATATTTCTTGCTTTTAACAATTTCTTTTCACAATCCTTTATTTTTAACTTTCTTGTAATCGAAGTGCATAATTATATATATTTTGTCTTGATTTTTATTACAAACATCGTTATTCCAATGGGTGAATAATTTAATAATACAATTTCATATCCTATGATACATAATATAATATGATGTATTACATCATAGCTACTTTAATAGTTTTCTCTTTTGGGCACAAGGAAGATTCCTTGACTATGCATGGCAAATTATACTGAAGTGAATACTATCATACATATACCTTGTTGCATATATCAGATTATTTCTTTAAATTCTTAAGACTCCAGATTAAGAGAACCAAAGATATTTATTTGTGTGGGGATGGAGGAATGGGCAAGACATTGTGTTGTTGCTATTGACATGTATTTTCACTGTTATGAACAGTGAATAAAAATGACAATTTCAGTACAACTCTGGCAAGCATTGGAAATTATTGTGAAAAAAGTATTTTTACTGCTGCATGTGAACAAATGATTGTTAGTTTATAGCTAAGTTTTAATTATTTAAAGAGCAAATAATTTCCTCTTTTTCAATAACTATATTCTTAGTGAATTATTTATTCAGTTTCAGCTGATTCATCTGTGGAGAAACAAATGTTTTTCATATTAATATTATGTTTTAGTATAATAAAGAAATCATGTATAATAGAAATATTTTCTAGTCTCTAGTTGTGATATTTTATTTTGCTAATTTTATTTATTTATGGCTCTAAATTTTCTTTGAGGTTTATTTCATCACTACTAAGTAAGCAATAGCATATTCCTTCTAATTTTCTGTATTTTTGATTTATTTTTCATTTTTAACAGCTTTCCCAGATACGATTTGTCTACATATATGAGTATTTAAGATAATTTCTTCCATACTGCTATATAATCATCCCCTATTTATGGAATAACTCTTTTCACCACCATTGATTTGCAAAGCTCTCCTGATCTGTATTAAAATGTTCATTCGAAAGTTGCCCAATTACGATATATTATTTTCTATAAATAGATGTTATCCTAATGTTAGTACAGAGGTCTGTTTTCAAAAATTTAATTTTGTCATTTCGATAAAACATAGGAAGTTAAGAAATTCATCTTTATAAACTTCTCATTTTTTCCATACTTCAGTTATCAATATAATACAGCGAGTCTTCCTTGAAATTAAAAGTGACTCTCTGATTTCTAATTTCCAAAGTGTCTTACATAGTGATTATTTATTAAAGGAAATGACCCTCGACTCCCTCCTCTCTCCTTCTTTCTCCCCTGGATATATCCCTCTTTGTTGTTTGGAACTCAAAGCATAATTGCCTGAAAGCACTCTGACCCATCAGAAAAGCATGTCTCCATTACAGTTAGAAAAGGTGCCGTTTGTAATTCATTTTTGACTTAAGAATTTTATTTCTTTGTGAGAGAAATATTTTTTTAAACCTATGAAAATTCAATTGAAGACATTTTTAAAAAGGGAAGGAAAAATCTTACCTTATGTCACCCAGCCAACCCCCATTTCCTCAGATCTCACCTCAAATGTCATTTCCTCAGGAAGTAACTGGTTCACAGGTTGTACAGCCTCTTAACACCATGCATCCCTCTTTCAGAGCACCTGTCATCGCTAGCAACGCTGACTTTACCAGCTTCATACCTTAATTAATGTCCTTTTACTCTACTACCAATAGTGACAGCCAACCTTTATTGAGTACTTACTCTGAAAGTATGAGATGTGTATGAAACTTTTGGTGTGGATCATCTCATTTCTTATAGCAACCCTCTCAGGGAAATACTAAAATTACTCCGAGGTATGTATTATTAGTATCCCCATTTTCATGTGAGCAAACTGAGCCACAGGGTATTAAGGAATGTCTCTTGAGGTCACAAGTTTAGTGTGATTGACTGGACTTTGAAGTAAGGTAGCCTGATTCCAGATACCATATATTCTTTATCTCTAGACTAGCACTGTCCAATAGATCATTCTGTGGTGATCCAAATGCTCTCTCTGTGTGCTGCCTAATATGATAGCTGCTGGCTGCATGTGACTGTTGAGCAGTTAAAATTAGGCTAGCGTAACTGAGGAAGCAAATTTTAATCTAATTTAATTTTAATTAGCTTAAATAAATGCATGAGACTGCTGACTCCCACTTCGGACAGTGTAGCTCTAGACAATAAGTTGTTAGGTAATAGTTTCTAGAACAATTGTGTCTGCTTTTACTAATCATTATACCCCTGGTACTAGCTCAGTACAATCTGTATTTATTGGCTAAAATGAATAACTCGGAGGGGAATAGGAGAGGGAGATAAACAAAAACAGTGCTCTGAAAACACCAAATTGTGAAGATTGCTCACCTCTGCTATAGTATCTGGAACCAGTCTTGAATACGTTTTATTTTTGAAATAACATAAAATAAAAAAAAAAAGAGTATTTGGCATAAATTTGGCAAAATTGAGCATATTCTTATAATTCATTTAATAAGAAGGGAAATGACACCAAATAGTAACTTCTGAGAACCAGTAATTAATTGAATTGAAAGATATGAATTAATGCCAAAATACATTTTCTGGAATATATTCCTATTACAACTCACAAAATTCTTATAGTTGTTTATAAGGCAGAGAATGATAAACTCATTCACGCTCTTTACCCCAGAAAACACTCTAGTGTTTTTTTGCCTATTGCTGAATGCATTTTTCTTACTGGAAGTATCTGAGCAATATTTGGTGTGTTTTTCTTCCCACAACCTTGTATATATGTTTACTGTCACTGCTTAGAACAATAATCAAACAGGCTGATTGTAAGGGGACTCAACTCTATTTGATAATTAAATATCAGAAAATTTCTCTGTTGGCTATTAATACTAAGGTTTCTAGATATCCACTGTTATGTATATTTATATTGTATATTCCAGTAGCAATGCCAATGCATAGTAACTTTCATTAGTAGTAGTAACGTTCATATTTGCTAATTGTACTTTCAGAAAACAGCATTAAATGTTCACTCAAAAAGCTTTGTGCTTGATTGACAAATTGCACTGATTGAAAGAGCTAGAAATTTTGCTTTGAAATAGATAATATCTCAGAGCTTAAAGTATTTTATATTTCTTTGTCCTATTATATCAAACACTCTAGTAAGAATTTATACTAAGTGAATGTCTGAATTAAATTACTCAATTTTTGAAATGGAAATGCTCATTTAAAAAAAAAGTCAGAGTAGTTAATAGTTATCTTGCTGTGCTATGATGGGAAAATTCTGACATCTTTATTGTTAAGACTTCTAGATTATTTACTTAGTTTTAGTATTGACTCCAAGATTATGACTATGAATTAAAATGACCATTAAATCTAAATTTCTGTAAGAACAACAATCAAAAGAGAATGCTTTCAACTTTGTCACTATCTATGAACTCTCTACACCATCTACAATCTCTGTATTTTTGCTTTCATTGACGAGGCACACGGCTCTATTTTCCTATGAGAATAGGAGAAAAATCTCTATAATGATTTTTTCTCCAACTGTAGGAATAAAATATGGCAACTAATAGATCTTAAATTTTTAAACTCAATGTAACTGACCACAACAAACCAAGAAGTATGCCCATTTTTGTTACATTGATTTCCACTTTGGAAAATGTAATACATCTCCTTCTTTGATATAGCTTACAGACCTCATAAGAGAACCAGAAAAAAAAATCAATAAAATAATATTGTTTTGTTTTTTTTAATCATGAAATAAGAAACATGAAGCTTGGTGTTGTTTTGTTAAAAGATGTGTACAGTTAGATAGTGTAAGAAAAGTTAAGTGAGTTCTTTCTGTTCTGTGATATAAATAACTGGTTATTCTGGCTTCTGACCATAGGCCTCCTCTCTGAATTTACATCAGAGGATCTACTTGAGTCAGCCAGCACTTATGAAGCTGAGTGGCTCTCCTCCCACCTGTTTGAAGGATGTGTAAGGAAATAAAGACGTTTCCTATGGTCCAGGTTAAGCACGATAACATCTATGAACCTGAGTGCTGCTGCTCCAGTGCTCCTTACTGTACCTAATGGATTTACCTTGCACTGGCAGAGAGTACACTCGGTGCCATGCTTGATCCAAGAGGACCCAGTGAAGCGAACCACGTTCATCTCGTCCAGGCAAGTCTTGGTGATGTCATTGCGGATGGTGTCAGCCTGGCAAGGGTCAGTGACACAATGTGGGCAGCACTCATTTTCTGGGAGGACACTGAATTCACACTCCACCTCTGGGCAAGGCAGGGGCCAACAGTCAACTTCACCTTGCTATAACAGAAGAAACACATTTGTGGGCAGAGGGAAAAGCAGGGAGGTGACAGCAAGCATGATGTTTACAAATACTCAGTTTATGTGATGGATCTTTCCACTCAGACCTCCAAAGTTGTGAAACTTCTGAGGAAGCTACAAAAGCCGCACAAAGTGATGAGATCTATACTGTAGTTGAACCTTAAAAGTCTTCAAGGATTAAACAAGAAAAATAATAAGACAAAACCAAAAACGGTATCTCTTAAAATAATTAAATTTGCCTGTCCTTATCTCTCCCATGACAAAGGAGAATTATTTACTATGAAAGAAGTTTTAAATTAACTTTTGGCCTTCGCGATGCTTATTTCCTTCTCTTCATCTATTTTTCCCCCTCCAAATTCTCATTTATTCACTTCTGCATTCAGAAAATCTGGTCAATATACAAGAAAATAAATTGAACTATAAAGTGAACTTGATAGCTTTATTTATTTATTTTTTTCATTTACACATTTCTCAGTATACAGACTTGTGGAAATAAACAAAGTAAGAACTGCTTTCAGTCTTTTTTATTCCACATGGGAAAACTGTGTGAATTTGGTCTTTTTAAATTTTAGTTCCCACCTGTTTCCCATTTTCTCTGTAATTCTGAATCTCATGGTTTTGGAAATGAAAGCAGCCTTCAGGCACAGAAACTGACCTTGCCCTTTCAATTGATTTTTGGGTTGAAAGTATTAAAAGAAAAGCAACAAAAAGCATCACCTTAAAAATATCCTCACTCAAATAGAAAGGAAACTAGGCATAACTTGAAAAGTAGCATCTGTGAAACTTTCCTTTGTAAAGACACACAGACCAATTTTTTTTTTCGTTTACACCAGGAATTTAAAAAAAGTGAAACTGGTCAAGTGAAAAAATGACTGGTATTTTTATTAAACCTTTATTTCCCCTTTTGCTTTCAGTAGTTTTACAAATACATATAAGCAAGCAATTCTAATATTCTAATGTCTATTTATTGCGTATCCATACTACGTGTGAAATAGGTCCTACCACAGCAGCTACAGCACTAAATTCTTTAGAAGGAAAAAGATGTTGTTGTTATATATTTAAGTCTGAGCATAATTGATAAAAATGGATTGAAAAATAATTTTTTCATATATGCTATTTTCATATATGCATAAATGCTATTTTCTATTCATAGTAGTCTCAAGTAAGCCTACCTAAGCTGGATGGGACAGGGAAAACTAGGAGATTTTTTTTCTTCTCTTGAGCTCTGGAGAGACTCCTGATATACATACCATTTCTACCCACAGAATTTTCCTTCTTGGGTACTGAAGACACAGTCATCATCTTGTAATTGTAACCAGACTATTTCTAACTGTCAGCACAATGGCCAGTACTGAGGTGGGTTTAGGAGCATAGGGCTACTTTTCTAATTTAGATTCCGAACCTAATTTTTTTTTCCACTTCCCGTAGCTGAACTTACCAAGCAGCGGCACTGCTGGCAATTCTGGACCCAAGTGTCACCGCTGTTGTACAAAGTTTCTCCATTTTGATGGAGGCATTGACTGCTAAGCCTTGGGTCACACTCAGGACAGCAAAAAAGATCCACTGTAGGATTCTCACAGTCACAGACCATCCGTCGACACATTACAAATCCATTCTATATGAGAAGAAAAAGGAACAGTTACCCAAAGCCTCTATTTCTCAACATAATAACATCATAAATGTATGCGTGTATACATGTGTGTATATATATGTATGTATGCATAAACACATACCTCAGGTGTTGACTTGCAAATTGAAATAATTCACACTGCTTATCCAAATAATCAAGTTTCTTTATGTTCTATTTGACAGCTATCACAGAAAAATTACCCAAGGTGGGAAATTTCCAATTTCATTTCCACATATCATTCTGAAAATGACTTGATCAGAAAGAAATTTTCCAGAAATACCCAATATAAAATGATAACAATCATATAGTCTTCATGTGCATAAAATATATGATATAAATATACATTATTTATATACAATTTTTATTTATATTTATATATATTATTCATATGTATGAAACAAAATTTTGTTTTGTATCAGGACATGTATTTTTATATCCCATTGTAGCAAGCGAATAAGTTTTATATGCTAAGTTTCTGGAATAATTTAGCCTTATTTTTTTGTATAAACAATTATTTCTGATTTCTTTCAGAATAGTTAAGTCCTCGGTACATGGTATCATTCATTTAACTCAGTGTTAAATCTCGGTTATCCACTAGGTACAAAAATAGATCATCTCTCAAAGCTGAAATTGTCCAAATAGATCTTTTTCACTTTCAGGCCAGAACAAATCCATCTTGACTTCATTTATGTATTAATTCAAACATGATATTGTGACTGTGCAAATATTAGCATAGTTAGAAATAAAATTGTATCAACTTATGAATAGATTAACACATTGAGATATTTCCGTACAATGAAATATTATTCAGCAAAAATAGGAATGGGTTAAAAAAAAAAAGGAATGGGTTACTGAAATACATGAAAATATAAATGAATGTCAAAAACAATACTGAGAAAAGATGCCAGATACAAAAGAGTATGTACTATATGATTCCATCTATATGAGGCTCTAGAAAATACAAATCTAATCTATGGTGACTAGAAGCAGTATTTGCCTGAGACTGGTGATATAGAACCAACTAAGAAAGGACAGCGGCAGCATTGTGGCTAGCTGAAATATACTTTTATATTAATTCTGAAGGTGGGTAAATGAATGTATGCATTTGTAAAAATTCATTAAGCTGAATGCATGTTTGAAATACATGCAAATTACACCGCAATAAAATTAGATTATTTTAATTTATACCAACCTGACAAGAACATACAGAGCAACGGTCATTTTCCAACACCCAAATCTGACCATTGTGCTTAATCTTTCCATCATGGATGCAGTCCCCTGTGCAATTCTTCCCGTGAGGACATCGGCAATCATATCCACCATCCAAGTTAAAGCAAATGGTATCATTGGCACAGCTGTGCCTCCCGGTCCCACACTCATCGATATCTACAGCCAAGAAAAGTCAGCAGGCAATGTGCTTAGAGTATACTCAATTTCAGACGACTGCAACCAGGCATGTGTCTCCCCACATAAAGCATTCCACTGCAGATTAATTTTCATCCTACTGGTGACATGCATTTCCTTAAATCCTGAGCAAAGAAATGCTAACGATCTAAGAATTTCACAGGAAACTATTATAATGCTGGATTTCAAATGCCAGATAATCTTGGGCTAGATTTCAATTCAGATAGCTCTACAGATATCATTAGGTTTTATGAAACATATTTTTGAAAGTAAAAATAAAACTCAATTTATCAAATAAAAACAATTTGGCAGTAGACATTCTAGAAGCACCTATAGCTTTTTTTTTTAATTGGAAAAATCATTCTTAATGTTAAAATGGTGTTTAGAGAAAATCCTTTCAATGTGGGAGATGAAATGTCATGAGTCCCCTGAGGTATTTTATTCAATTCCAATCCCTATTCTCAAAGACACATCACCTACAGGCAAGCGCTTTGCAGTGTTCTGCCTATGTGTTCTTTCCTTATAGTCCAGGCATTTTCACATTTCACTGCCCCTCACCCACGGAAGGAGAAGTGACCACCAGCAATTACCATCTCTCTCACAAGATCCTCTACTTCTTCACTTTTCCATTTTCACATGACCATTTTGTCTCCTGCCTGACTCAATTGGCAACTGCCCCTTCTTTACCCAACTTCACCCATTCCGTGGTGTTCACAGCCTGAAGCGCTTCACACAGATGAAAAACAAACATATCTTGACCCACAGATCAGGTCCATAAGAGGAGTTATAATTCATTTTATTTATCCCCATAATTTAAAGGTCACAAGTCAAAGTACATTTCAGGGATATTGCATGAGTGGCAGTAAGCAGTTATTTCCCATTTCATCTGTTTCCTCTTAGTAAAGGTCAAGAAAGAAAGAATTAAATCATAGCAGGAAAAGTGAGTTAGAGAGAAGATGTGTAATTTTAACTAGAATTGTACACTGATTTTTCCTGAAAAATGTTAAAAGATAGAACGAGTATGAATTGCAAGTATAAACTAAAGCATCTTTCTTAAATTGAGTTCAATATTAATGGAAGACAAAATCTAGTCATGATTATAGTTTAGCCATGCTTAAATTCTTAAATACTTAAGTTCTTTCATATATATGCAGTCCTGAAAATAATTCACACGATATACTTTTGTTGACCTTATTTTTATTAGTCCCCTTTGAACAAAACTCATAGATTCAGATAATGGATGAAGTGTTTTTTGTTAAAACTATAGTGAGCTTTATTATAGTTTGCTTTGTCAAGGATAACACTGTTTACGATTACAAACTATAAAAAAGAGAACTCAGCCAACATGAGGATATACACATTGATAAAAAATTTTTTTCAAATTACAGAAAATTTTCCTTGGTAATGGAAATAAAATTTTATAAAGCAGCTTTATATTTGGTCCATTTAGAAAACAAATTTTATTGGATGAGTTGGTATTTGCCTCATAAAATATTCTTGTAATCATTAATTATAATTATTACTCAATAACTATTTATTAAGCAGGAAAACATTAACTATAGTTATTTGGTCTCATTGGCATGAATTCTACAAATACTTTTCTTACTGTATAACCCTTTTAATATCCATTATAAAGAGATTATTCCAATAATGACAATGGCTGTATTTTTACAATAATTTTGCCTTCCATTTAATAAAAATCTATTCTATCAGGTAATGCTCTTTTTTGTTCCTTAAAGGCAGGGAGAGTCTGGATTTTCTGTAGAAGACAAGAGAGACAATATACAGATACAAAAATAATATGGATTCCTAAAGAAATGGAGTAAAAAGTTATTCTCCACAATGGTTGGCATGTACTTGTCATATCTGGAGAAATGTGTAGGCAGAAATATCACAGTGGACTAATTATTACCTTCTGCTATCCAGGGGATTTGAATTAATTTGAACTCATTACATTCTTTCTGAGGGCCACCTAATTAGTTTTCTAGTACACATAATTTCAATGGAATGACAAAACAGAATTTTGGAATTCGTTTTTTACATACCGTTTTATTACAATGTAAGATTCCCAAAATAACATACATAAAGCATATTCTACTTTGAAAATCTACTATAGCATAAAAATTCCATTTTAAAAAATATTGGCAACTCCTTTAATGAATGATTACAGAAATAATGTTGCTAAATCTAATGGACAAGGACTCAGATCTCATCTAACTTGATCTAGCGTACTATTTGACAAAATTCATTTCCTTGCCCTGATACATTTTCTTTACTTGTTTCCTGTCACATCAGTAGCGCTTTCTGGATCTTTCCCTCTCTACATATTCTCCAGGTGTGGCAATTAAACTGTAAATAAGATTGAGAAAAGCAAGATAAATTCAAGAATGGTCTAGTCAGAGGCAACAGAGTGAAGAACCAATGTTTAGAGCCATCAAGATGTGTCGGAGGAAAAGAAACATGAGTAAGACTTGAAAGTGCAGTGGTAGTAGAATAAATGAGGAGCCAGGTACCCAGGACTCCAGTAAAGGTCATGCTAAGAAATTTGAACTTTATCATAAAGACAATAAAATATCACCTAAGGGAATTAAAAAAAAATCCATGGATATCTATTTTAGAAAGCTACACTTGACTTCATTTTGGAAAAGGGATTTGAATGGTTTAGAACCTGAAAGTCAGGAGATCAATTAATACGTTGTTTCAGTAGTCCAGGAAAGGGATATTCATAAAATAAAAGCAAATAATTACATTTTGGTTGGTATGTACCAGATTCTAAGTATTTTCATGTTATGATTTATTTAATCCTCACAACAACCCTGGGAGTTATTTTACCCTATTGTGTAGATCAGGAATTGAGACATAGAAATGTTACATAACTTCCCCAAGGTCACAGACAGCAGAGTAGAGAGCGCAGGCGGGGATCCAAGCAGTCAAGTGCCAAGTCTGGGCCCTTAAGCACAATTCTGTGCTGATATGTAGCAGTGAGGATGTATAGAAAGAAATAACAACATAGAATTTTCCAAGACAGGAACATTCAAGGTGAAGCAACTTAGTGATTTGATGGTTTTGAATATTAGGAACGGAGAGGGGCATCAAGAAAGAGGCACAGAAAATTTGGTTGATGCTATTTATGAAAAGAAGGGCAAAATTTGGCTAGAGAGTAGAAGTGGGCAACAGGGATAAGAAAAAACATGAATAAAAAAACAACATGAGTCTAGGACATGTTGAATTACACTTTCCTCTGGGCCTCCAAAGCAGAACTGTACTGTAGTAGTTAGATACATGGATCTGGGGCTCAAGGTAATAGGACTGGGCCGAATCCTGACTTGGTTAAGAAATGCTTTCATCACTTTCTCAAAAACAGTCCTTTGGACTCAAGTTAACACTACTTAGTAGTAGGGGTTGGCCATTGTCCGCACACATTCCAAGGTCCGGGGTTCACATCCCAGGGCGGGGACAACCAAGATTTAAAAATAAATAAGATGAATAAAGTGCATCTTTCTCCTCTCTTACTGTCTGCCTGCCTACTTACCTTCATTCCTGCCTGTACCTTTTCCTGAAAAACAAAACCAAAAAACGTAGAAAGGCTTCCATAGCCCCTTCCTTTGCTTGTACACTCTTCCCCCTATCTAAATTTGCCCAATAGTCATGTTACAGATGCATTTAATCATCTACTTTTTCTTGATCTGGTTTAATACTTTGAAATATGTGACTTGAATACAATCTTCAAAGACCTGTGAACATTTTGTTTTTTGACAGTGGTCTTAAAAGTTAGGAAAAAAAAAGCCTCACCAAACTTAAAAGTGTAGCAAAAGTTAAAGAAATAAAGGGGAGTGTGGCTGTACAAGAAAATATTTCATTTTAAAAAATACTGGGCTTTTTTTTTGGATAGAGACAAACTCTTAGGCACAGCAGAGATGATGATGATAAGAAAGAGGAAACTGGTACTATAGAACATTACCTGGGGATTAAGTGTCTATATCTCTGAGAGAAACAGATGAGCAAACCAGTATACAATCTGAGTGAATGCAGTTTATATACGTGTACATTGTAGATATATAACTGGAGCCTAAAAGCAGGAAAACAGTACACCGTTATTTATTCATGTCTTCTAGTATGAGTCTTATGCTTCAAAGTAATTGTGAATTGACTGCTGTGACATTGTCCACTCTGAAAGGCTCTTTTTTCCTCCCCAGCAACAGAAAAAATAGCACCATCTCAGATATAACCACACCCTTAAAACTACATCTTTCAGAATACTAATATTACAATTCTGCAAATCACTGAAATTATAATAGATGGATAGTTATTTAGAAGCATTTTAGTCTTTCTAAAACATTGGTGTGTTCTTTCAAAAGGATATTTGAGAGCACATTATCTTCTGAAAGAGTAGCTTTTTCTGACAATTGTTACAAATTCTATAATTGTTACAAAATCTATCAGAAGATAATAAAATCATCTTTCCAGAATTGTGTTATTTTGAAAATAAGATTTTTCCACTATTTTTGAATTTTTGGAATTTTCTTGGAAAAGATTTCTGACTAGGCATCTCATAAAACCTTTATTCCTTATTTTCATATTTATCATGATATTTTAAGTTAGTTTAATTTTATTTGTTGCTTTATGGACTGAACACTCATGAAAACAATAAGTGTTGTTTATCTGTTCTGACCCCTATTATATATCTTTATTCCTAGCATAGCACATATTTTATATATATATATCTATATATATAGATATATATAGATACATATATATAAAATATATCTACTTCTAACATAGGTTGTATTCCTAATACACTTCTATTGGAAATATCTACCTATATATTATCCACTTCAAT
Source organism: Solenodon paradoxus (assembly GCA_004363575.1). Classification (NCBI taxonomy): domain Eukaryota; kingdom Metazoa; phylum Chordata; class Mammalia; order Eulipotyphla; family Solenodontidae; genus Solenodon; species Solenodon paradoxus. Next base: position 491,193 of record RJWH01000261.1, on the reverse strand, counting down.
ATTTTTCATCAAACAAATACATTTATCATCTACTGGGTGCCAAGCTTTGTTCTAGATATTGGGACTTACAAAGACGTATGTGAAGATCTGAAGGAAGGGCATTTAGGTGAAAAAAAAAAAAAAAAAAAAAAAAACCCATGAGAAATCAGTTTGGTATATTGAAGAAATGTCAAAAAATCAACTACCCATGTCAGAAAAGTCCTTGAAAACCATCATTAGGGTTTGAACTTTACTCTGAAGGGAGACAGAAAGGCTGTAGGTGTTTGAACAGAGTAACATGTTTTCCCCCCTCAGTTTTAGAAGGATAATTCTGGGTGCCATGGAATAAAAGATTCTAGGGGAGTCAAAGGTATTGCAGTGGTTCAGACAAAAGCTAATGATAATTTAGATCAATGTGGTAACAGTTGGTGAGATGTGGTCATATTGGGAGTTCATTTTGAAAACTGAAATTTTGGAAGTTGGATATGAAGTATGAGGAAAAGAAAGAAATAAACAATGACCGCAAGACGTCAGTCTGGGCACCTGTATTTAGGGCCCAATAGGATTTGGAGAGTAAATCAAGAGTTCTACTCATAGTAAGTCTAAACTGTCTAAAAGAAATCCAAGTTGAGAAACCTAGAAGACAACTAGACATATGCATCCACAGCTAAGGAAAAGATCTCAATTAGGTATATATAAATAGTATTTTAAACCAGTGAGCTAGTTAATTTAGAGATAGAGGATGTATAGAGAAGATGACCAAGAGGTAATTAACCATGTAATTCTCTGGAGAGGCCTGGAGGGTAAGAGAAAGCCAGGAGTGATAGTATCCACAAGGCGAAGTGAAGAAAGTTGCTTTGAGAGAAGAAACAATCCATTGTAGCAAATGCTGGAGCTGTGAGCAGGAAGACAGTAACCGACCAGTGAGTTTGGCAAGCTGGGATTTGTTTGCAACGTGGGAAGGAGAGCCGTTATGGGATGGCACTAAAGACTCACTGGAAGCAAGGGAGCAGAAATGATAAGTATAGAAAATTATTTCAAGGAGTTTCATTCTAAAAGGGGGAAGAAAAAATGGAGATATATTTGGACACTCAAGTGATGTCAAGGGCAATTACATTTTGTTTGTCTTTTATTTTTCTAAAGATGGGTGCTGTTCCACACTGTGTGCTGATGGGAACGACACAGCAGGAAAAGGTATATATGCTATGGGGGAGGTGGAGAGCACGAAGGCCAAGTTCTCAAGCAGGGGAATGGGATATAAGGTACCTAGAGAGTTTGATTTCTGACAGGAGAAACAAAATTTCATACTATCTAAGAGGAGAGAGGAGAAGCAGCACACACAGACATAAATGTGAGTAAGCTAGCAGACTTCTGTCCACTTCTGCTTTCTCAGTAAAGAAGCAGGACCATCAATAGAGAGGGGAAGAAAGTGGCACTTAAGATTCGAAGAGATTGGAGACAGCACAGAATGGTTATATCAAGAGTTTCAAGGAAAAGAAGCTAAGCTAAAGGAATCTGGGGCAGTGCTGATGGCCCTTGGTGTAGGTGGCCTATAAGATGATCCCCAAAGATTTTCAACATTTAATGTTCACACTCTTACGCAACCCTTATCCCTTGAATGTAGGGTGAATTTACTGATTTACTTCTAACAAATAGAATCTGAAAGAAATGATCAGCTGTCACATCTGAGATTAGGCTGTAACATGGCTGTGGCTGTTCTCTCGGGCACCTGCCCTCTCTTCAATCGCTTACATTAGGGGAAGTCAGCACCCCTGTCTCTAGGCAGCGCTGGAGTAGCTCATGTGTTAGGGAAACCAGGCCTGTCAATAGCTACATAAGTAACTCTGGGACTAGATTCCCATTCCCTCCACTGCCACCCTAGGCAAGATGAGACCTGGTAGCACTTGAATGGAACATGGGAAAACTTGAACCAGAGGCATATAGCTAAACTGCAGACAGATTCCTCACCCAGAGACTCTGTGAGATAACATCTGCGATTTTCTTTTAAAGGAAAGGTGCAGGCAGGAATGAAGGCGAGTAGACAGACAGGCAGGAAGAGAGAGGAGGAAGAAGCATTTTATCTTATTTTCATATAGTTGCTCACACTGCTTGCTTCCTGTCAGAACCGGGATTCAAACCCAGATGCATGTGGCCTGTGCTCCCCTGGAAGTGACCGATCCAAACGCTTCTCCACCAGGGTGTGCCAATATTTGTTGTGTTTAACTGCCAAATTTTGGGAGTAACTTACTATCTACCAATAGAAAACTAATGCAATCTACTTGAGATGTGTCACAAATTTAAAAGGCAGCATGTACAGTCACAAATGTAAAGTAAAATAGCAGAGGTATGTGTGTTCTATTCATATTCGAATACATGGAAAAGGTTGTACAAAGATAACAAGTGGAATTCAACAGGCTACCTTTAGAGCAGCAGTGGAAAGAATGAGAAGGGAGAGGGGAAATAAGATGAATTCTCAGCTTTAACCAACAGTATATATTAATTCTTTATGCTTGTGACTTAAAGACAATCCTAACATGAAAATATTGAAGACTTCTTGGTAATATAACGTCGAATAAAGACAAAACAGTCTATCAGGGAAGAACAAAATCACAGTTTGACCTGCTTCTTGAACTGTTATCTATGGTTCCTGGAATTCTCTACATCTGAGAGCATTCACTCTGGGAGTATAACATCTCACTATAGTTAAGTGTTTATTTGAAAATGCCAAGGTTTAGCCCATGATAAAGCAAAAACATTTACATTCACATGTAAAAATTCAGATGAACCCTCTGCTCAAGGTCCAGAGTGCTGCCGCTGCTGGCAAAGCACGCTGGGAGCCTTGGCATCTATCACCCAGTCTTTTCTCCCTGTGAAAGGCATTTGAGACCTGAGGATAAAAGATATCTTATCATTTAGGTGCCAAGTGCTGTTAAGATAGATTCCAAGGCTTTCATTGACTGTGTCATGTTAGCCACATTATTCTCTCAGGCTGTTACTCTGTGAAGGTGTAAATACAAATGGAGAAAATAATGACTACTTGAGCTTTGTTTTGTTTTCCATTCCTGTACAAAACTCATGATGGCAAATCCTTTCAGTGTGAATATTTTCTCTGGTAATTATTCACTGGACTCTCTTTATTCTGACCTGCTTTCTAAAAACCATGCCCTCTTAGCCGAGCGGGCAGAGGAGCAGGGTTGTCAACTCACTGCAAATAACTCAAAATTAATGATAAATACTTGAATAGAATATGATAAAGTTTTCTCTCACTTCTACTCCTATTAGTTCAAAAATCTTCTTTAAAGCAGGAGCTATACTTTCAGTATCCAACATGTTCATTAAGCATACATTACTTTTTGGGCAAGTGACATATTAGGAATGGCTTAAAAATAGCATGTGTTGTATATGCTATCACTGACCATATCATCATTATATTTCCTCTTCCCCTATTGTTTTCTCTATTCTGTTTTCCTCATTTACTTTTTCTCCTAGATTTTTTTGTCATATATTTGCATCCTGATAAAAAATGTATCTGATATTCTTGGTTTATATTTATTCTAAAAACACCCTTCAACAGTTGTGAGTATCCACAGAGATATGGTTTGGTGTCACAAATTTCAATTATCTAAAAATCAATTATAATCAGCAAGCAAAATTAGATTTCAACACGTTTCCAATCACTGTTGTCTAAACACTTAATCACAGATAACATAAACATCAGATCAATACTTACTATTTACATCTTACTGCGTGGCCCTCAAATTCATCAGGATTCTTAAACACTAAGTTCCCTCCTCATACTGACCTTCACAAGATTCTCCACTGGGTGAAAACATCCCATTGTCATGATAGCCGTCTCTGCACTCGCAGTGGTACCATCCAGGCAGATTAATGCAGTTAGCACGGCTGTCACACTGAACAAAACCATCAGAGCACTCATCGATGTCTGTTTGACAAAGAAAACAAAAAGGTGAAGTTATATGACTGCTCCCTTTTTCTCAAAGAAACTAAAATAGTATGTTAGATAGCTACTAACATTTTCAGGGCCAGCAAATCTATAACACTTAGAGAAAATGTAAAATTAAGAAAGTCCATTTCATTGCTAAAAAAGGCTATCTAGAGAGAATTTAGTGGCATTAGTAATATGAGAAACATCTAGAAGACTCTTTATTGTAAAAGTCACTCAGACACAGGATATGGAAAGACCACATATGATAGTCATTAGTGCAGCTCATCAACTATTTCCAGCTCCTCTTCTGGACACAAGCTAGGACTCATGTTATTTCCTCGAGTCAATGAGTGAGTGATATGTGTCACTTCCAGGCAGAGCCTTTAAGATGCAGGGTTTGACTCAAATGAATCCTATCCCTAACACAATGATCAGTAATTTCCAGAGGTTCTAAAGATCAGCCTGAGTTCCTCAATGAGGATGATGATATTCCTTCTTTACTTGGGTAGGAAGAGTGTGTGAACAAGAAACCAATCTTTGTTGCTTTAAGTCACTGAGTTTAGAGTCTTTGATGACTATCAGCATAACCTATCCTAACTTGATAACCATTTATATCCAATATATAGCAATAGCATTCATGCATCAAAATCATTTATATTTTTGAGACTATAAACCATTTTCGTCACTTTTAATGGGTTTAACTCATTCAACTCTTCAAAAAACCCTTCCCCTGTAGATAATATATTAAATATAAATTAATTAAAATTTGCGACGAAAGGAAATTACGAGAATTTACTAAAGTCACCAGAAAGTTCACAGTTGTCTGATGTACAGGTGTGTGCTTCTTAATACAAGCATACATAGGCTGAAAGTGGTAGATTTGTCTATACAAAGAGAGATATGTACCTTGAGTCTCAGATATTTCCGCCAGAGATATAACTATTCCTAACTATTTGAGCCCTTTATTCCTCTGTTTATTGAATGATGGGAACATCTAGTCCCACCCAAGTCTCTCTCTCATACTGGGAAAAGTTCTGGAGTTGACCCAGGTATACCTAAGTGATCTGATGGCACTGTGCCATTGAAGTTGCCAAAAAGATCATTTTTTTAACTTCAGATTTACTTTGGCCATTTGTGGTATTTTATGGTTCCAGATAACTTTTAGTAATGTTCTATTTCCGAGGGTCAAATTTTGAATAAATGAATAAATGATTTTCAAAAAGTGAAAAATAGCCATCACTCATTGATTTCTTGATAAGCCCAGAGTCCTTCAATAAAACAAGATGTAAACCATTCTTTTAGAAAATTTAAGAGGTCAAAAATTTTTTTTATGTAATTGTGAACCTTTATATTACTTCTGAACTGTGGGTCTTGATTCTGTGGCTCCTCTTCTAAAGAGTTAGTTCCCACAGTCAGTAGTTCCTGCTATCAAAATAATCGGCAGTGATAAAACAGCTAACAACTGACTTCCTGACACATATCTGATATAGGTTGCTTCCACTTATGAGGCCACTTATAAAATACTTGTATCAGGGGCTTCCCTAACTGATGATCCTCTGATTACACATGGGATTAGAATGCTATGCTCATTTTAGGTTGCTATAGTCTTTTACTCTAACCTAAATGATAGAGAAACTTGGTGTCTTTTATTATGAGCATGGACAAAAGAAAACAGTTTGGGATTTAAACTAGAACTGGGTTTATTGAAAGGAGGCCAGGAGGGGCATGTTTAGAGTACCTCATTTTAGAATAATTTGGTCTTTAGCTTTTGTGATTTGGAGATAATGGATTTGGAAAGAATCTTTTCCACTGAAACAACTCTCCCTTGTACATTTAGTCTTCAATTTAATCCTTTCTTCTTGACTTAACGCAGTTGTTGGTTTACCTCAGATGCTATGACATAGAATTACTTCTCTTCTCTTGTCATTCCTTTCCCAATCACCAGGCCCATCCCTCCTCTGTCCCATCCTCACTTCTCTTTATTTATACATAGAAATCTAGCATTTTGAAGATAAGGGATACAAACATATACTTGTCATAATGTATTTTCTATACAGTTTAAGCATTATTTCATTATTGTTACAAAGCAGTACTTCAAATGGTGAGCATGGAAATGTATCACCATTAATTTACTATTCTATATTTATTGAAAACCTGTTGCGTGTCAAGAACTAAGTGTTGGGGAAAACAGGAGATACAAACAAGGATCGTAATCTACCTTTCCTCATTTTACTCTCTAAATTGTGCTTTATTTTAAGAGAATGAAACTGATAAAACATTTTAATTTACAACCATAAAGGGCAGTGTCTGGTAAAGTATTTACCTAATAATAGGTGAATATATTATTTTAATGACTACCTATTTGTATTTATGAATTATTACCCTTAATAGCAAGTGAAAATAATAGTACAGTAATAAAATTGTATTTAAATTTAGAAAGTGAGAAGGATTATAGAAACAATATTAATATTGGTATGAGAAGTATGAGAATAAAACAAAAATTACAAAGTTACTATACAAATTACTGACATTTAAAAAATAGCAGTATACATCACTGAGCAATTATATTCACATTTCAAAAAAAATTTTGGAGTAATTCCTTCGATAGCAAGAAGTCTTAATTTAGAATTTATCAGTCTACATATGCCATGGCTCAAGATTACATACTTGGTACAATTTAGGAGAAGTAAGAAAACCAATCCAGGTTAATTTTATACTTTCACATTCTTGCTGATTTTGACTTATTTATGCAAACTTTTTTATTTTGGCTAAAGTCAGTAGAAAATGAAAGGATGCTTGAATTGACAATGTACTCAAGGCTTATCTGACTTGGGGCTCTAAATGAAATCAAAGACAACAAACAGCCTCATCTGTAAGCTTGGATGTATATCCTCATTACTCAGCAAACAGTAAATGAAGAATCGAATCTGATTCATGATTTATAAATTACTTCATCTATACACAAATGTGGATATTACTATGAGTTACAACACATAAATACACACATATCATTTGCATTTTCAAATATGTACAGCTCATGTTTTCCATATTGTATAACAGCAAACAGTGAAAACATTTCCAGTATTTCATGTCTTGCGCACTTCTTTAGGCTAGTTACAACCAAACCACACACTGTCTCATTTAGTTAGATACACCAGGAACAACAGATCTGGGGGAGGAAACCGTCATTTTATTTCATATTCAGAACTATGAAGTCTGAACAAATTACTTTCCAAACTGAATAACGAAAACATTCAAAAAGAGTGGTGCGGGATGTATAAGCTCAGATAATTTAGTTTTGATTATAAGGACCCTAATTTTGTCCTCTGTAGGTACATTATAAGAAGACTAAAAATAAATCTTTATGAAAACTATAATTTCATTATATATTCTGTCTTAGAAAGGAACTAGTTCCCAGTTCCTTAGGAACAATTAGAACTTTTTAGTAGCTGCATCTGTTTTTCAAAACAGTCAGCTAATGATGTTAAGATGCTATCCCAAAGCACGGAAAATCTCAAATCCAAGCTATGTCTACCCACCCAGCAACAGCCATGAATAGCAGTCATACTCTGGGGATTAAAAGAAATTTAGATAATAAAAGTGAAAGGTACTGTCGAAGACAGATTTTCTAGGAAGTTTTGGGGTAATCATGAAGAACAAACTAACAAGCAGAAACACAAGGAAAAAGTGCATGAATAAAACAAGGCTCACACATGTCAGTGCCTGGTATTTTTGTCTCCCTCAGGGAGGGGGATACAAGACAGGGTAACTTTATAACACCACCGACCCCCTGGCTTCAGCACCAACTGAAAATGGCTTTGGCTATTTAGAGGGTCACTTTAGAAAATCACAAATTATTCCTTGTATACTTAAATGCAGTTATAAAATGAGACACCTGAATGAAAAACCACCTCTTTCTGACACCTAGAAAGCTATTTTTCTCATAACATTATGGCCAAAAACAATTAAAAATGTGCATTTGTCTAGAGCCATCAGTACCTGAAATAGTCCCTACTCATTACTTTAAGCTGCTCCTTTTAAAGAGATTACTGATTAGCTTCAACTCTATATAATAGAGAGCCCAATTCTTTTCTAAAATGAACACACTTTTTTAACAGCAAAGTCAAATAAGGAGAGTGCTGTCTCTCATACTGCTCATCATTAATAAAAACCTGACACCAATCCCCATAAAAAATAGCACTTGAACTATTTATATCATATCATATGAACTGGTAGTTAAATTATGTTGATAAACAGCAGGCAATTAAACATCCTCAAAACAATTAATCCACTCTTGATTACCCACATGTGGATTATTTGTTTTCTAGATTATCTGCAGCCTTATTTTTTTTTAATGACAAGGTCATTTCCCTCTATCTCCTGTAGAGCTTCTGGGGACTCTGCGTTCAATGTGGGTGCTCAAGGAAGGCAAAATCATCTGGGCATTGTATTGTTTTTAATAAATATGCCATACCTAGATATAAAATATTGTTAACAATTTCATAAGACTGATTTTGTCATAGGAATTTTTTGAAAAATAATATGGCAATACATGTAAATAAGTGTTGAGAAGTATAAAAACCTCTTTACAAACTGGGTGATAACATTGCAGATTTAGTAACAATTATTTTGATTATTTTATTGTTCATAATCGGTAAATTGATAATTGCTCTTAAAGGCATATGATAGGCACATCCCTGTGGCTCAGGGCTAAGCCCTAGGACCTTGGTTCATGACTCTGGGCAGGGAAAAAAGAAAAGAAAAAAAACAACATGCTGTAAGTCATTATATCATTTAGTCCTCAAAATAGGCATGTGAGGTATCCTTTTTCTTATGGCATAAACGAAAAAAATAAAATGAGAAAGCAGATACATTGATCACAGTCTCATAACAGGCCAGAAGTCTTTTAACTCCTAAACCCAGTGCTGTTTTCCCCATATAAGCTGCCTCTCAAGATCAGTACTCAGCCAACCTGAATCTGTCTATGCTTTGGGGTATTGTCTATATCTTAATAGGAGTCAATTCCAACTCTTTGTTAGCAGTGTAACATTGGATATTTAACTAAACGTCTCGGAGTTTTCTGGCTTTGAACTAGATAGAAGTTCTTGCGCCTTGAGCTAATTCTCCGCGTGGAGGCGCCGAGGACGAGCTCTTAAGGGGACAAGCATCCTTCCAGTGGCCGAGCTGCCGGCAGCCTGGACAGGGCCTCCTTGGAGGTGGGGGCTGCGGACACACTGGAGCCCAGTGTCCCCCCCTTGCCGCATTTGAAACAGGCCCCAGGTGGGGTGCTCGTCATTCCAGTTTTACGCTTTGCCCCCATCACCACCGGCCGCAGGGCCGCCAGCATAGCCTGGGTCTGTAGGGCTACCTTTTGCTGTAAGCGCGCCTGGCGGGCGGCTTCAGCCTCTGCTTCCCGATTATTAAGAACCTTAAATGCCATGTTCACCAGATCTCGGATGGGGGTTTGGGGACCATCCTCGGCCTTTTTCAGTTTTTTTTCGGATGTCTGGGGCTGACTGGGAGATAAAATGAGTAGCCAGAACAGTCGCCCCAGCGTTAGATGTTGGGTCTAAGCGGGTATGAAGCAACATGGCCTCCATTAGCCTGTTAAGGAACAAAGCTGGATTCTCTCCCGGTCCCTGGGTCACTTCCCTGAGTTTATCATAATTGACTGCCTTTTGCGCTGACCGATTCAGCCCCGCTAGGAGGCATTCGACCATCTGGTCGCGGCGCCTTCGGCCCGCCTGTCCTACTGGTGGTCCCAGTCTGGCTCCGCCTCCGGGACAGCTCAGCCCCCACCGGCATGAGGGGGTCGGTGGCGTGTGTTTGGTCGGCGTAAGTCCTGGCGGCAGTTCGAACGCGGTCACGTTCGTCAGGAGTCATGGTGGAGGTTAAGATAATATGCAGGTCACGCCAGGTTAAATCATAGGCTTGCGCTAGGTATTGAAATTCCTTGATAAAGTTAGTCGGGTTGGCAGAGAAGGAGCCCAAGCGTTTCTCTATGGAAGAGAGGTCCGTCAGGGAGAAGGGGACGTGGACTCGGACTAGACCCTCCGTCCCGGCCACCTCCCGGAGGGGGCAGATGCGGGAGTCAGGGGGTTTGGAGCTCCGGAGGGAGCGGGAGCGAGGGTGAGAGCTGATAGGGGAGGAAAGATTTTCCTCAGGTGTAGGAGGGCGGGGCTGGGGCCGATAGGGGGAGGGAGGAGGAGGAGGAGAGGGGAGATCTTCGGGGGGGTCAGAAAAGGCGGAAGGAAGTTCCGGCGCAGCAGAGAGTCCGCCAGGTTCAGAGCGGCCACGGGCGAGGAAAAGCCTGGCGGCGGTGCAGGGCTGATGGGCGGAGGGGGGAGGAGGAGGAGAAGCGGGGCCCCCTACAGAGTTAGAGGGGGCGGAGGCAAGCCCCGCGGCAGACGCGGGGAATGTGGCGGCTCCGCCAAGTCCCGAAGTGCCAGCAAGTAGAACTTGGGCCGTGGTACACTGAGCGCAAAGATCTGGGCAGGAGCGCAGGGCCCAGAAGCCCTGAATGTATGGGATCTCTGGCCATTTGCCGATCCGTCTGCAAAATTTGTCTAAGTCCGTTAGAGCAGCAAAATCAAAAGTGCCTTCCGGGGGCCAGCATTTATCGAATTGGTATAGTGGCCACACCTTAGTGGACAAAAAAAGCAACCATTTTCGCTTAAGGGTGGGATCGATTGCAACCACATTCTGTATCAGGCACCCTAAGGGTGTTTTAGGATCTGGTTTGGATTTCCGCCCTCCCATTATGAACCCCACGGAGCAGCAGGTAGAGAAAGAGGCGTCCCTGTAACACTACCTGCTGTGCGGGTCAGAAGAATGGGAATCTGAGTGTAGGAACAGCTTCCAATCCTCAGATCCCCACGGAGAAGAGCAGCCTCTCCAGAAAAAAACTCCCTTGACGCAGCCCTGCGATTTTCCTGAGAGCAGTCTCTCATCAGTATTCAGGGGAGCGGGATTCGGAGCATAGGGATCAAAATTAAAATTAGGGCGGTAGCACTTACCCTAGTTCATAGTTTGGTTGGGAGGAATGGCCAAGAGATCTCCTCGTGGAGCGGGAAGAGGAGCGGTCTTCAGGCAGACATCAACTCCACCCGGGATTCAGCACCAAAATGTAAGGTACCCGGGATTCGGCACCAAAATGTAAGGTTTTTCTGGGCTTCGTGAGGAGAAAAGTTCAATCAGACAAAAAGCAGAATAGTCAGGGCTTTATTGGACTTGGCGCACCCGGGCGAAACTCCCAAGTCCGCAAAAGGGGCCTGGGGAAGTCGCGCTTGAACAAAGGGGAGCGCGCTCTTTAAGCAGAGGAATTTCGCGGGCTTCCCATATGGCGATTGGGGATTGGCCCTGTGAATCCAGGTGTGGGGGTCGCATCCCTTATTCTGACGTCATCCACCTTTTTCCCGGGCTTGGCCGCCGGGCATGCCCGCTGTCCCTGCCTGCTGTCCCATCTTTCTGAGCCAGCCTAACACTTATCTTAGTCCGTATACAAGGCCCTCTCATACCCCGTGTAGGTGAAAGGCTGCCACGCTCACATTCCATGCATTTGGGAACACACCAGACAAAGAAAAGGAATTGAGACAACTTGATTTTTCCTGTGGTTTCTGGAGTCTCATTATTTTACAATTTCTTTCACCATTTCTTATCTGTTTGTGTCTTGCATGAAAATTAATGTCCTTGGGAGCCTTCTACGACTTTAAAGGCTACATTAGGCCTTCTTTTGTTGATTTTTTTTTTTGGTAACTTCCCCATATTTCCCTTTTATTTGTCCTTAATACAAAGTATTACAAGATTTATGTGTGTGTGTATGTATCCAAGCTTGTACAAATATTATACTAAATCTGAATAAGTTCAATTCTGGGAAAAGTGCTCCCTCTCCCACCCCCAAACCCCCGCTTTAAAAAGCATCTTAAATCTTTGGGTTTCTTGTCTATCAGTTTGTCATATTCTCACAAACACCTCCTCCCTCCAAATGAAAAACAAAAAAAATGGGAGATTTGGATTCCATAGATGGATTTTGGGAGAAATTAAATATTTATATTGTTGAATCTTTTAATCTGTACAGATGCTATACCTCCTCTAATAGTTTTTATAGTTTTAATAGTCTGTATAGCTTCACTAAAGGATAACATGTATTTTTGTTTGAATTCATTTCTTAATGTTTTATATTCTTTTGTCTTTCTTTTATAAAAAAAGCCTTATTTCCCCACAGTTTTATTAAACTATAATTGACAAATGAAATTGTGATTTAATCAAGGTGTACACATTGTGAAAGAATTGCCCCTATCAAGTTAATTTATATATATATTATCTCACTTTTACTTTTTTGAGAAAATATTTAAGTTCTACTCTTCTGTAAAATTTCAATTATTCAATAGTGTTATTGACTATAGTGTCATCAATATCCTCTACATTATCTACTTAGACCTAAAACACACTTTATTGATGTGAAATTTATGTATCAAAAAATCACCAAAAATGTCACATATTTTCATATGCACCTACCACCTCAATAAAAACTATAACATATCATTCACCATTAAAAGCTCCCATTTCACAATAGTTTGAAAATAGTTTGAAAATTAATGTATTAATTTAATTTAATATCTGCCTTTTTTAATAGTACTGTATGGGCTATGACTATGTTTTTTTTGACCAAGTATTTAATACCTGGCCAAGAACTGAACAAATGGTTAAGGATTCATAAACATTTGCTGAATGAATGAATGATCTGTTTGTAATATCAAGCAACTAAGTGGCAATCACATTATGCTACCCTTTTAGGTCAGAGGGCAATGCAGACAGGGTATCAGTTTGCAATCTTTCACTAAGATGCAATAACAAGGCATACTCTGGTATTCCACAAAATAAGGTCACTAAAGGTAATCCACATACTTCCCAAGGACCCAAGTTCAAGACTTGGAGTTAGGGGGAACAATCAAGATGAACAACTAAATAAATAAATGCTTCTTTCTCTCTCTCTTCCTTCCTTTCCTTTAGGAGAAGTATAAATAAAAAAATGAAATAATGAGATGGTATGGTGATGCTTTCTCATCCTATTTAAAGTATTTATGTCAAGAAACTAACTACAATACTAAATGGGTTGAAATGGTGAAGAGAATGTGCTCATTATAAACATGTATAATATAATATACATGTATATTATATATTAATCTTAATTAATTATATATTAATATAATCTATTTATGTGCACTTTTTAAAAACAAAGAGCACAGCACAATTCTGATTAAAGAATTAAGACTAAAAATATTAAAATCTCTTCTCTCATTCTTCTAAACATTATGTTAAAGAAACAAAAAACAGTACAAGTAATTACAAAAAGGAAACAACACAAAAAGAGAATAAAATTAAAAAATTTGCCTTTTCTTAGAAAACAGAAAATACGTGAAGTGGTAGAGTCAGAGCGAAGAACGTCACATCCTAGAATCGCTATGTAATAATGGAGTGCTACAGCTGATGGGAGCAGTAATGTGTTCGGAAGAATTCTGAAGAGATTTGAAATAAAGCTTGAAAGGTTCCATGAAACATGGAGCTAAAAGTAGCTGGGTTAATTAAAAGTCCATTGATGAATAATCAAACATTCACCTCCTCCCACTGTAAGCAGACTGCTGAGGAAAGAAAAAAAAAAGCAATTACTTCAGAGCCAGAATGGATGGTTCTTTTGTAAAGAAGATGAATAAAATATCTGGAGGAATTGAAGCAGCGAGTGTAGGAGTTGTCATTCTTTGGAAGCAAATTCCTTGCATTTCTGTGTTTAGAGATCTCAATGTGTACATACTAGCTTGTTTTTACCTCACCAAATGTAAATTGTACTTTCCTAGTAAAGCTGAAAATCAGTTTTTCTGTTTAAACATTAAAGTGAAATCAAGGAGCAATAAATACTTGAGAAGAGTCTATAAAATTCAAGAGAACCACCAAGATAGTTCATCAGAAAAATGGACCTTGAAGGACACAACATTCAGGGAACGGAACTTAAAATATTTCTAATTAATATCTTCAAATAGACTTGAGAGCATATTTTACCATAAGAAAAGGATACAGTGCTTAAAAAAGCAATATTCAGACAATAAGAAGAGTTCATAGAAATTAAAAATAGAATAGCTGACATTTAGAAAATTCAATGGAAGACTTCGAAGATCAAGTAGAAGCAGTCATTACAAAAGTGTAGCATATTGGAGGAAAAAAAGAAGCAAAGAGCGTCAACCAAAAAGCTCCTGTTTCTGATTAAATACAAATGTCATAACAAGAAAAGAGAAAAATCAATAGGGTACAATATCTTTAAAAATAATAGTAATTGAAGAACATTTTATAGAACTGAAATCTTCATATTAAAAGGCTAATCTCCAAATAATGAATGACATGGCAGGCAATGATACTTACTGATACTTTAAGTGGTAGCCATTATTCATTGCAATTTACCTATAAACAGTTAGTTCTGACAATAGTTCCATGAGGTAGCAAATATTATTACTTTCTCCATTATAAGAAGAAGAAACTTAGATACTTAGAGCTTAAGTAACTTTTCCCCAAACTACTGAGGGACTAAATTAGGATTTGAACCCAGATATAGAGGTCAAACTCTTAGCCCATACACAAGTAGCTTCACAAATAAATGAAACAAAGACCCACATCTAAGTATATATTGTGAAATTTCACAATAAGCATATAATACAAATCTTAATATCTTCTGGAAGGAAAATAATAGGTTACATATAAAGAGATGAGAATCAGTTCAGCATCACAATCCTCATTTGCAGCAACGTTTTGTTGTGAGAGTGAAGCAATGGTTTTGATCCTAGAATTCTATATTAAGCATTAACTGTCAAATATCTATGAAAGCAAAATAAAGATATTTAAAGAAATATAGTTCCTTAGAAATTTTATGTCCAATGACAATTAAAAATATTTTAATGATATTTCTAGTAAAATAAAGGACTAAATCAAGATAAAGGCCTATCAATTTATCTCTCACTCCTTGAAAGATTTCTTTTCTATCAATTTCTTAGTGATTTCCTCCAGCACTAGGGCTTTAAATACTCAAACACCATCAATACACTGAAAAAATGACTGTAGTAGGTTGAAAAGTGTTCCTCAAAACTTCACATCTACTTAGAACTCAGCATATGACCTTATTTGGAAAAAGAGTCTCTGGAGATATAATTAAATAAGGATCTTACTATGAAATTATCCTGAATTTAGGGTTATTCCTAAGTCCAATAACTGGTGTCCATACAAGAAACCATGGAGAGATGCACAAAGAAAGTCAGTCTGAAGACACAAGCAGAGATTGGAATTATATGGCTGTAAGCTAAAGAATGTCTGGGGCCACCAGAAGCTGAAAGAGGCAAAGAAAGATTCTTTCCTAGAGCCGTTGAAGAGAATATGGCCCTGCTAACATCTTGATTTTGGACGTATAGTCTCCAAAACTGTGAGATAATAAATTCCTGTTTTTCAAACCACCCATTTTGTGGTACACTTTGTCATAGAAGTTCTAGAAGAAAAAGATTACCTCTCTCCTCTCATCTAGACCTATTTATTCAATTTCTCATTCAATATTTCCACTTGGTTTTTAAATTCACTCCTTCTGAAGTCTTGCCCATTTCATAAAATGATAATATCCATTAATTCGGGCAAAATGTTTTAAATATATTCTTAATTTCTCTACACCTCTTGTCAAGTCTATCAGCAAATTCTCTTGGCAATATATTAAAATGTACTCACATTCTAATAATCACTTTCTGCCTTACTACTCCAGTCTATGTTACCACCTCTCCCAATGAAATAAAATAACGGCCTAATTAATACTTTGTCTCCACTTTTCCCATTCCCACAGTTCATTTTGAAATTGTAACAGCTAGATGATCATTTAAAAATATATGTCAGATTGTGTTATATCTCTTCCCTGGTTCTATCTCTCATTCATGGAGATTTTAGGAGGAAATTATCTTAAAGGCCATGTAGGATATATACTATATCAACTATTTTTTGTTTCTAAGGCTGGGGACCATATTTCTCAGAAGTCCTTTCCCTATACAGTTCTATGTTACCATTTAACAGGGAGAGCAACATGAGATTTGTCAGAGAGAAGCCAGGCAGAAGGCATTGTCTTGGGAATCATGGCGATCAGTGTCCGTGATTCCAATTAAGTGCTGGCTTCTTCTCTACTTCTACTGTCTCAGAATGAAGAGGTTACTGAATGTTTCTCAAACCCTCTGTCTGCAATTTTCACAGACCTTCACTTCTCCAACTCCTTCCATATCTGAGTAAACCCTAATTTCTAGATTAAATTCCTTATTTCCATTGTATTCGTATGGCTGTTTTCCTGAGTAAATGCAGACTGCTCAGAAGTCTATAAGTAAGATATGAATGGAGAGTTATTTGAATAATGAATTTAAGATTAAGAACAAAAGAAAAGTAAATGTTAGAAACTTCCAGAAAAAAGAAACAGTGTTTTAAAAATATTAATTCTACCTATATATTCACCCATGTATATATGTATACATACATACATTCATATATATACACACACATATACACACAATATATTACTTATCTCTCTAGTAAATAATATTTCTCTTTGGTTACTGAAAGTAATTTGATAACAGAAGAAGAAAAACAGAAGGTGGGAAGTAGGATCTGAGAGAAAGCAGAAGACAGAAATTATGATTTGGATACAAGCCAGGTATCATGAAACCTCTAATGGTCATACAAATGAAGAAACACGTGAATACAGGAAAAAAACCTTACCTCACTCTCAAACTGTGATCAAAGTTCAATAAAAACTAGGCCAGTGGAGTAAAACATAGCTGAGCAGAAATTTCTAGACTTATTCTTGCAAATACTAGCAAAGTACTTAAAACATTTATTCACTTATTACACTGCAGTCAAGTACCTACTTTTAAAACTGGCATGCTTTTTTCATACAGTAGATATTATAGTTAGGCTCCCAAGACACTAAGAATGCGAAGCATCTGCTAGCTATACAATAATAAGTAGACTGCTCTTTATCAGGATAAAAACAGGAAAGTCTTAATTTCTATGCTTCCCTGAGCCACTTTTTAATAACAAGGATTAGATTGCCTACTTGATCTACCTCAAGATTAATTCTAGAAGGAGAAGGAATAAGCTGATTTTCAAACTATCCAATAGGAACAAGAGATAGTGTCTATGTGTAATAATTTACTGCTAGCTTTCTAATTATTAATATAGCACCACAAAAGGCTTTATGCATTTTGATGAGCGCACTTACTGGTTATTCAGAGAAACAAGCTTTGAACGGCATGCCAGAAATGGTAAGATGACAGTCAAAACAGCTATTCTGTATTTATTTGCAAACTCACTGACAAACTTATATCACAAGAAATACTGCTTCGGGTAAAATGAACTCGCTGATGCCAATAAACAAAGAAATGGCATACTACAGTTTCCATATATCTAAATAAGAAATTGCTGGATAGAGCTTTGAGTGGGTCGTAGCCATGAAACGTACTGACGGATAGCTTCTATTGGCGCTGAGCAAGTGGCAGCTTTCTGACAGACTGTCTATTTTGCCACCATTTTATTATAAAACTGCTTCCATCTCTGAGAAGCACCCATTAGCTTGATACAGTCTTATCAGCCATAATGAAACATCACATCTCGCCCACATAGATAATTGAAAGGAAAATAAGGCCCAAAAGCAAGCAATGGAGTAAACCAGTAACTCCGTCCAATTACAATGAAGTAAAACAGCTTATGGGTTTCTTAAAGACAGGTTTGCTCTTTTGTTGTGCTCTAAAACCTTTTAACCACACAAACGGATGACAACTGTTTGGCCCTGTCAATATGAGGTTACTTAATCAAACTTTTTCCAGACTAACTATATTTTATTCACTTTAACAACCTATTTCTCGGTGATCAGATTAGTTGTATAATTTAACTTGATCACTAAGGAAACACCAAATACTAGAGCAAAAGATTTCTACTGCTGAGTGTCTGAACTTATGGGATCAGTCTAATTCTATACTTGAGTAATATGTCTTAAAAATACTTTAAATTTCTTTAAATACCCATTTTATAACAATATGGGACAGGAAGGTAATTGAGTTATTTGACAGCTAAGTGTCAGGTATTTTATAAATTGCAACTAGTTTCTAGTACATCATTGCTTATACACACATACCAACACACCACGCACACATGCAAACAAAGTATTTCCATTGTGATAAGACAAATGATATGAAGGGACCCAAAGGAACAACAATCTTTAAACGAACAGAGGTGCCACAAGCTACTGGGAGTTTTCTGTGGCAGCAAGTTTCCTAGGAATTCATCCTGCTGTTGCTCAGAGGTATGATCCAACTTTATAATAAAGAGCTTTGATAAGAAGTTTGTTCTTTCAGTAGATTCAGTGCATTAGTCAATAACAGAAGTATTTAGAAGACTGGTTTTTGGTTTAAGGAAGGTGCAGGCAGAAATGAAGGTGAGTAGGTAGGCAGGCAGGGAGAGGAGGAAGAAATATTGACTTGTTTGTTCATTTGGAGTGTCCCCCAGCCCTGGATGGCAGACTACGTGGAGTAGGCTCAACCGAAGACCACGCACCCAACCCGCAGGTCACCAGGGCACACCCGCAACGCTACTTTTATCCACACTATTTCAGTATTAAGTTACTAGAACAAAGATAATGAACCAACTATACAGTGACAAAATTACCCCACAAGCATAAGATGGAAGGCTATACAAGCTTATTAAAACGATGTTTTTTAAAATTATTAGTGGCATGGAAAAACACTGATGACAAGTGTCATGTAAAAAACACTATAAACTTACGACTAAATTACTATTTGAGAATGCAAACATATATTGCATTTTGAATGAGACAGCAATTATTTCTTGGTAATAACGGATTATTTTATTTTGTGTATTTATTCATTTTATAAGTCTTATAAAATTATATATTGCTCTTATAATTTAGAAATATTGGCACAGCTGATATGGAGTTTATAATAAAACCAGGATGGATTAAAAGAGTAGCTCATATGCACCTCTCAGGTAAATGAATGCCGAAAGATTGTCAAGACCATTTCATCTCATCTCCCGCTGTGTCCCGCCAACTGATCCTGAGACTCAGGCTGGTCCTCCCTTCCCTGCACATGAACTGTACCCTCCAGACTCCATGTTTTTGTCTACACAGTTCCTCCTTTGAGAACACACATTTTCTTTCTCTGATGGATAAAAATCATATTTGCAAGTCTTTTTTTAGGTATTGCTTGTTCAGTATTCTATTTCAAAATTCTCTAGGTTCTAGTTCTCCGAGACAGGTGCTGTTGACTGACCACAGGCAGCAGAGTGTCTGATAGCTCCCCTGCTCTAGATGTATTGAGATACAATTTATATATAACACTGTGTAAGTTTAAGGTATATACTATTTAATTTGACACACATATACTGAAATAGTTTTATATAGCTATTATATAATATATAGCATTATATAACACCTCCATCAAGTCACATAATTACCATTTTTTTTGTGATGAGAGCATTAAAGATTCACTCGACTTTCAAGTATATGTTAACTATAATCACAATGCTGCACATTTATTCAACTCTTTGACCAGTATCTCTCTACTTTCCCCCTCTGCAGTTGCTAGTAACCTCCATCCTATTCTTTGTTTCTGAGTTTGACATAAAATATTTGTCTTGCCCTGTATGAGTTACTTCATTTAGTATAATGCCCTAAAGACTCATACACGTTGTCACAAATGGCAGGATTTTCGTTTTCCCCCTGGCTGAATACTATTCCATAGTGCATGAGTATATGTATCGATATGTATCACACCTTCTTTATCCTTCCATCCACTGATAGGCACTTAAGCTGCTTACAAACAAGAGACCTCAGACACTTTGGATCTTGCATTATTCATCTTTGAGTCCCTCTGTCTCTAGGATACAGACTGATACACAGTAAGCCTCATTATTCAATATCTGTTGAACTCGATGATTCATCTAACAAGCAGGTCTGAGTCCTGGGAAGCGATTTCAATTCAAATGGAGTGTTTCAGAGCAACTAGAAGAGCATTAATGAAATGAATTTATCTAAACAATTGTATTTCTTTAAAGGAAATGATTGTGTAGTGGATTTAAGAACATAACTTAAGCGCTGGTTTTGTAAATGTTGGTCCACAATAAATATCACAAAATAAGAAAAATCTTAGAAGTTTAAAATCAAAGAGAAAATATCAGGGAGACAGACTTAAAAGCATAATCTACTCAAAGTTCTGGTGGTTTAGAGAATATGATATATATATACATATACATACATATATATCTGTCATTTTTAATTTCAATTAACCAATATTATCTTTCATAATTGCACTAACAATAAATACTTTGAATTTTAAATGTGGGATAACGTTAAATCATAAATATTAAATTTATCCCATCTTTTAACTGAAACTATTTCTAATATAATGAATAAAAAAAGCTGTAATGTGAACCTATAAAGTTAAGTACTCTTTACTTCTAATTTCCTATGGCATGACTAAAACACAGGAAAAACATGTCAAATCTCCTTTCTTTATGCCCTACTGGCATGTTCATCCTAAATTATAGAGATAGCCTCTGTAATTTCACTCTAAAATCTCCTCCACCTAGATATCAAAAGAACTTCGCTTGACTAGGAAAGTGAAAAGTATTAGACTTCATTGGCTGTAAGCTTTTCTACCTGCATATTTAATTTGTTGGTATACTATAGAAAACAGTCATAATACGCACTGGTGAGATAGATTTCCGGAAAGAACAAAGATACTTGCAGTATGCTAATTGTAGCACATAATACTAACAGTCACAGGAATGCATTTCCTCTTTCACCTTGATACACAAATGAACTGAGTTTCAGTCAATCGAATATGAGCAGACAAGGCTTCTAGGAAGCAGGTACGCCCCAGGTACGCCCTCTCACACTCTTCTGCTGATAAGATACAGTAAATGAGGTCTCAGGAATAAGGCAAGAGGTAAAGGGTAGGCAAAAGAGAAGAGTTTGATTCCATAATCTACCTGCCAACTAGAAACACTTTATTTGTACAATAACATGAGAAATAAATTCTAATGTGATTAAGTCATAATGCATTTTGGATCTATTTCCCTAAATATTTCAATGCCATATCTTAGATAAACTATATGAAATCTCTATCTTTTAAAAGTACATGCTCAGAAATCTAAATATCATTTGTTGTGATATCTTTCTCTTTGAACATCGAAGTTATTTTCTCTAGAAATATATGTAATATACAAATAACATCTATGTCTACATTTATATTGATTTATTCATGCAACATATTTGACTGGAAACATGCTATCTATTAGACTTTACGGATACATAACTGAAGACTTTGAAAAGCTGATACTGTAGTGATTGCTCCATGTAGCAGGAGTATAACCTGATGAATTGATATCTCTGTTTCTTGGCTATTGAATAACCTTCTCCTCCTCTTCCAGTAACCATACCCAAAGTACACAGAGAAAATTGCATCAGTCACTTTTAAAAAGTAACAAAGATGGGAAAATTCAAAGAGAGAATCCCAGATGGCTAGATTGATTCAAAAGTGTTGGGAAAAATGAAGAAAGGCTTTGTTGAAGAGATGATGCTAGGTTTGGGGAAGGAACCAGAAGGCTCTCCAAAGGTAAGATAGGACTTAATGCCCAATTTGGAATGGAGGAACCCCAATGGTTGCTTTTAAATGACCAGGTGAAAAAGAAGCAAACGAAAGCAAAAGCTTTAATTACTCACAAAAAGTGCCCGGATAAAACATTGTCTTTTAGTCCCGTTCCTGAGAAGAAGAAATTATCCTGGACACAAAAAGAGAGCGGCCCAGGAAAACGAAGGTCATATATGTAAGCATCTCTAGGTGACTTTGAGGAGACTAACCCCAGAATAGATTTATCCTGTTGCTTATAATAGGGGTTCACAGTGAAAAGTCTGGGGACATCACTTAGTGTCTCTGATGAAGTCTGGAATGCAGAGTTATGCAATTTTGAAAAGATTACTTTTAGATCACTTAATTAGGCACAATCCAGTAATCCTGCTTGCTACATGTAATTTGATGACACTTTCAGATACAGAAAACATGATTTTTTCCTAGAAGATTAATGCTAATGTTTACATGGTAATTTAGACTTGTTTCTCACATTTCTTCATTCTTCAATATTGGAAGTAGATCAATGATATCACTTATAGTCCATCTTTTTTAATGCTGATCCTAAAATTAAAATCTTATCAACTCCTAGAAGGGATTCTAAGCTTTAACATGATAAAAAGCATTATATATTTTCTTTAGAATATTTTCTCTGATTGATTTATTCAAATTCCTCTCCTCTTAGACTACTTCCAGAATTTTACAGAAAACTTCCATTATAGCTTCCCTTACAATATAATCATTCTAAATTTTCAAAGTTTTCTAGTTATTTTTTAGAAAGACTTCAAGAATAGTTATTACTAACAACTCTTGTTATTACATAGAATTCTCCACAAGGAAGGCATTTATATAACAGTCTTTGATACATGATATTAAGATGATATTAAAACATGGATAAAGAACAAAAATGAACCCAGTTACTTGTATTTACAATTTGAGGAAACCATCCCCAAATACCCATGTTAATACATAGTGCTCTTTTTCTCAATGCCTGGAAGTTATTTCTATGACTTTCAAATTTTATTTTGTCATAGGGAAAAATCCCAAATGTGCCATAAAATGTGACCTATAATTTGGGGTTCTCATTACTGAGGTTTTATTTGGTCAGCTTCCATTATCTACTCTATATATCTTCCTATTTCAATTGTGCCATGGAGAGTTAGTTAAAGGTGAACTTTTCCTATAAATGAGTCTCTTCATCTCATATTTCCCAGGTTGATTCATGACCTAATATAACCTCTGACCCTAAGAAGCCAGATTTCTAAGAAAATGGATCTGCAAGTTTTAGAGAGAGTTTTGACTTCATATGTACAGGTAGGCAACCCTATTAAATACACTTCAGAATCTCTACCTCAGCAAATATATAAAATGTTCTTCCTTCCCCTTAAAAAAAATCCTTCAAAATATGAATACCAAAATAGCATCACTATAATTTAGTGCATATGATCAAAAAGCAAATGCATAGTTTGTTTTGCACATCAATGCCTAAATAACTAGCTTACTTTAGAAAACAAATTATAAAGACAATGGTGGACAATGAATTGGACATTGTGAGAATAAGATGGTTTAAGCGTTCCAAACTAGTGAAGTAAGCTGATTTCCATACACATTAATATACTATTCTACACACACATTAGCACTCACATATTTTTCTTCTAGAAACTAAAGTCTAAAAATCTTAGCTAATTTATATACGCTAGTTCCATTCAAATAGGATTCAGCTGTCTGCAAAATGTTTTATGGCTTAAGTTGATGCTGATACAGTAGAGTTCATAAAAGGAGAGACTTCTGACGTAATATGCAGAGCAAACTACCTTATGGCAGCAGTTGATTAAGTCATGTTAGTATATTATTATAGGTGAAAGCTGCAGGATGGACTCTAAACGTGAGCAAGAAAATAGTACGACGTTATGATGATAGAAATTTTGGAAGAACTGTACTCTTGAAAAATGTGAATGGATGTCATCTTGTTCACAGGTGACAGATCCACACATTGAGGAAAATATTTGGGAGTGAAGGATATGCTGTTATTTTGATTGTGGTGATGGCTTCACATATGTGTGTATACATATAGATAGATAGTTTATATATATATATCTATAAACTTAACACATTTCTTAGTTTAAAATATGTACTTTATTATAGGCCAAATTGAATTCAACAAACCAAAATTAAAATATGTAATAAAAAGTAATTTTGTTTTCAAAAAAGTAATTCCAAAAGTAATTCTGCTTTCAGTTGATGCATATCTGCCATACAGTGGTCAGAAATCCAGTCGTTTCTTAGTGCATAAGTGTCAACAACCTCAGAGGACTCAGGAAACAAACCATTATTAGAAAAGGACCCACGATTAGCTGTAGGAATTAGAAAATTAATTCTAGAAACTGGGTGTGGGGAGGATAAAGGGAGAGGGTTAGTCTAAAGGGAGCCTGCGCACACTTCAGAACTCAAGTAGAGGAGCCATTAGAATGGGAAACTATTTCACAGGAACACAGTATTCTAGGTTCACATTAATATACAGAAGTTTTGTAGAGACAGGTTCAGAAAGATAGGTTCAGAAACACAGGAAGACTTCCTTTCAGAATGGGAAAGCCAGTTGATGGTGAGGAACACAACAACTCTGAATAATAACTGAACTCAGCATGTCATTCTCCCTGGCAGTTTTTCTAGGGCAGTCAAGTCAGAACTTCATGGGTTTTGGGGAAGAATTGGTGGGCAGTATAGGCTTCTCAATCTGTCTGGAGATCAATGGAAAATGGAATCGTGAAAGGGCTTGAAGGTCAGGCCCAGTTTGAGATAAAATCTTTTTCCCTCTGAATATGTAAAGCACTTACTGATTCACAGTATGTCTCCTAGGACAACTGACTTGATTTATAGCTATTTTGGTATATGGCTTACTACTAGCCAACCTCTATTTGACTTGTCTTCTATTCTGACAGTAGAGAGCATTTCTTATGAATCTTTGATTCCTCATATTACTGACAAAAATTGAAGGAAGAAATAAAATTAGTGTTAGTAGGCTTTTCTAAAGCTCATTAGCCCTATTTTGCAGTTGACAACATCACAGATTTAAAGACTCTTTGCTACAAATAATATCAGTCCATGAGTTCACCTAAATGAAGAGTAGATAACAGAACCTCAGAGTTGAATCACAATAACTTGCTAACTCATGATAAATCTTGAACCTGCTTTATTAAAAGTCACAGAGGCCAGTGTGACAGAAGGTCAAAAAAGGTGAAGTCAAATCTCCCAATTCAGAGAGCTCCTTGGGCTTGCTTGCTTTGTGTTTCAACTTGACTGAGTTTCTGAGCAGTCCACCTAAGCAGGAGACACATTCAAGAGAAAACCTGCCCGGAGTGGATACCATATTTATCTTTATTGCCTACTTTCTTATTTTATCAGTGGGGGACTGACTGAATAGAGAACATCTCACTATCAGACATTGGAGCTCTAGGAGGTTAAGCTGTTTAGCTCACAGGCTTAGGTATACACATATACAGGGGGCTTGATACAAGGCGGGATAAGGTCACTGCAGTTTTCTTTAGGGATTTTGTATCAAATTCATTCAGACAAATATCATTAGAATCTAATAACTTCTACCTACCTTGTTGGGCACTGTGAACGCAGCAGTAAGTTAGGACTCATTCCAGAAAAACAGTTGCTTCCCCAGAGGGGCTGGTCTGAAAGGCTAACCAGGACAGAAGATGGGTAGAGTTTGCTCACTGGGGTGGTGGGAGGATATGAGACTAACCTCGGTGAGAAGCATTTAAGAATACAACATACACTAAACCTGACAGGCAGTATTATCAGATTATTAGTCCACAGGGACTGGGAAGAAGACATATATAAGTTAACTGAAATTAAGGAAGCAGAGGAATTAGGAATCAACCTGGAGATATTCTTCTACTGAAGAAATAGACACCAGCAATTTTACAACAAGCTGGGGTCTCCTCCAGCATCATAGGAGATTTATTAAGAGCACTGACCCAGGTGACATCCAGCTTTTCAGAAGCTAGTTTAGAGGGTACAAACATGTGAACAAATCACTAGAAATGAATTTGTAAATGCTGTAATCAGTTATACCTTGTTCCAGAAAGACTGGGCAAAGCAAATGACTTCTAAACTCATTAGAAAGACAATGGTTTAAGGAATTGAAAGCACAGAGAACATCCTGTGTATAGACATGGAAGGAAGACAGGGATCTGAAAAGAATAATTCAGTGTGGCAGGTACACATTTATTTGAGAAGTAACAAGAGACCCCAAAAAGGCTGGATCAGATGCCAAAGGGAATTGTTTACTAGAGCAGAAAATTTTGATGTCCCTGAAGCAATGCAGAGACAAACTTTGGAGCAAAGTGGTCATTCTACTGAGTTGTCCCTTGAAGATCTCTCAGCACAGAAGATCACTCAGGGCAGAGAGAATCAGACAACAAGTTTCCACAGATCTCTGCTCATTCTCTGAGGAAATTTCCTGGATGTAGATTTGAACCTGAACTCCCACTATATGCTTTGGGTATTTTCCCCTTGACTGCTGTTCCTCTTTGTCTAGTTTCATTTTTAGGATTGTTTACCAAATTGTGATCTGTGCTCGCCAATGGGACCACTAACTATGAGAATAACATAGCAAAACAAAAGCAAAAAATGCCAATATCTCTGCCTGGTCCTTGCCTCTGGAATGCTGTTAATCAAGGATAGAGACAGGGTAATAATAAAACCAGATCTGTTTGGAGAGAGATTAGAAGGAGAGGATGATAGGAAGATAGCTAATTAAATTGAAGTAATAAAGGCCAGGAGAGATAAATAGATATAATGATGGTAGCTGCAGATACCACTGATGCAGAGGTTCTGAGGAGGTAAACCAAAAGACTTGATAACTGCACATTAGGGGAAACGGAAATAAACAGAAGATCATTTTGGATCAAGATGAGTTTTATGCTCGAAATATCTCAACGAAGAGGTCTAGTTAACCATTAGAAAAACAAACTGATGTCAGGTTCTAGAGAGGTTGGAAACAAAATGCAAATTTGGTATTGTTTGACATATATAATTGTAAACGAAACCATTATGATAGATGAGAGAATTAGGATTGCTAAAGGAGAGAACTCCAGATGAGAATGAGACTAAGGAAGATAAATCAAGGGAAGAAAAGAACCAAGAAATAAGATCATCAGCAGTACAAGAAAATATTCCAAAAAAGAGAATTATTACCAGTGTTGAATTGACCTAATTGAATAAAAATGGAAAATAGATGACCAGATTGAGCAATTCAGGTAGGAGCAGGGAAAATGCAAATAAAAGTAAACTGAAAAGTGAACAGAAGGGCATTGTCATTGAGTCCAGATTTAATTTCAATACTATGTTTGACAATGAAAGAAAGGAGAGAGGTATGCTGGTATTTTTAGAGGAAAGGAAAAGCAAGGACTCAAAGGAATATTTTAAGGTATATTTATGGGTTAAAGCAATGGGTTCAGTAAAAAGGAAAGACTGATGATACAAAATACAGAATAGATAATTGCAATTTAATCCCATTTCATGATTTCTGGTTCATGAAAAACAGTTACTAAAACAAATTATTTTATTCTTCACTGATGCTCACGATAGAAGATAAGGAGATAGGAAAAAAGGTAGAATATCAGCAAGGAGAGATTAATTATAGGTGGATTTATTTTCTTCTCGTTTCTCTGCCACCAACAAAATTCTGAGTTCTGAATTTAAAGCAGACAACACTGTTTTATAGGTGATGTATAAGTTAAATATGCATATGTACTCTAGTACTAATTCTACTAAGTCATCATTCATTCATATTTTTTGAGAAAGGGTGGCCCTGTTTTATTTAAGAGTGAGTCTAATTAAGTAGATCATTATACCATTCAAAGATATATTTCTAAATAATTAAAAGATAAGAAAACCCATTATCTATTAAAACTATACTGAACATAATTCAATGCTTCTTACTGGTCTAGAAAGAAATTACACTGTCCTAAGGCAATCATTCTAAGTATATAATATCATTGAAAATATAGAATGTCAGTTATATCGATACTTTCTAGTAGAAATAGCCTTTTCTATTTTGACTTGCTAAATAAATTGACAGTTAAGTTGGAAGAAATAAAAGAAAGGCCACAGATGTTACCAAATGTAGAGAATTTCCAGTTTGCTTCTGGCCCCTAAAATGCTGTTTGTTACCTATTGAAAACTTCATACCATGGTTATCAATAATTTTATTTTAATAAATTTACTGTAGGTTAAGAATATAAAATATACTAATATGTAACCTATAGGACAACTATTTGGTAAACAAGGTGATAAAACATCTCTATGGTTTAATGAACTAGTTTATGATGTTTCAGTTTTCATATTTATTCAATTATATCATTTCAAAAATGAAAGAATTTAATTCAAATTAAAACTTGTTCCTAGAGTCACAACCATCTTAAAATAAAATTCAAGTCAACAGATAAATGCTTAATAAATTTGAGTGAGTTTTCTCTGAAGAAGAAAAGATTAGAAACCTAAATACAGTTTTTGCTATGGGGCAGCAGAACATGCAGTGTTCAGGAAATTCTTTACTGAGTTCAAAACAGAGCAGAGATACTGAATATAGTTTATAAATGCAAAAGATAAATGATATAAAGATTGTAGCAGTCTTCAGAGCTGAGTGCTTTAGCACTCAGTACTTCTAGAGTGATCTCAGGGAAGCACAGCATCTTATGAAACCACGTATGTGAGAGTACACAGTTGGCTTGGGTAACTACCGTATTCTGGGCCCTGGGTGAGGCCTGCTATCATAAAGACACAGTCTGTGCCCTGTTAGATTCTCATTCAATACATATATATGATACATTCTTCCGATTATTATCTGTGAATTTATCAAATGCAAGTGAAAAATGAAATTGTAATATTTTAGTCTTCCCTAAAACATATTGAGATATGTTTTAAGGGTATGTCCTTGCTTATTCTTAAATGAGATTTATATAATGACAGTCAGCAAATATCATTCCTGTGCATTTGCCATGGAGGGAGGTCATTATCAGCATTATCCTTCATACCAATATTCTATACCCATTCTGAAACTCCAATTGAGAGCTAAATATTAAAAACACTTCTGCATCTCTTAAAGCTCAAAATGTGAATCATCTTAATCAGCATCCTGAGGATACCTGACACAGGGATCTGATCACTTAGACCTATGAAACCAGAATCCGAGGTAAAGGAATCTAATACTTAGCATTTTCCACTACTCCCTAGGTTAACTGTGTGTGCCTTAAAGTTAGAAACCCACGGCCCTAACAAGTCAGAAATGTTCTACCCTCTAGCAACTGGATCTGTGAAATTTTCTTTCTCCATTTTTGTTTTAGTTTTCAAGAGATTTAAAATCAAAATTGATGTTGATCTTTACAACTACCATATTTTCTTAAATCCAACTACTTCATTAATTTTAAGTTGCACAGTATTATTTTATGTATCACTACGAGAAAATTGCTAACAATGATACACCATTAATTTATGATGACCAGAGAATTTAAAATGTGAATTATGTTCATCTTATAATTGATGAAAGACTCTTCTCCATAAATTTTAAAACTTCTGTGAGGTTATCGAAATTACAAGTATTGAGTGAAGAACAGAACTCTGCTAGGAAGAAGCTCTGTATTGAAGCAGGATCACTTTTAGGCACAGAGATGAGCAAGCAAAAGACACAGGGAAATGAAAACTACAATACTGGTCACGGAGAGTTCTAAAATCAGAATGTTTGAGTTCCAGTATTAGCCCTGACACTTACCAACTGAATGACACTGGGGCAACCACATTTTTAAAAGTTTTTTATAATTTTTTGTTAAAGTAACATTGCATTGTAATGTTTTGTTCAGGTGTGCATAACTATTTATCAATATCCATATATACGACAATACCAGCACCACAGAGTCCAATTCTATCCTCACCATGTAACTGAGCCCCCTTCACCCAACTCGCCCAACCTCATTCCCCCTGTGGTAACCACCATTTTGGTCTTGTAGTCTTCAAGTCTATTTCTGTTTTATTGAATTCATTTGTTTGGCCTCTCCCTCTCTGTACCACTCAAGAGTAAAGGCAAACAATGTGTGTCTCCATCTGACTTATTTCCCTAAGCATAATACTCTATAGATTCATCCATCTTGTTGCAAATGACAGGATTTTATTTTTTATAGTAGAGGAGAATTTCATTGTATGTATTATATTATACATACAATGTATTCCATGTATTATACATCCATATTGATCTGTTGATGGGTACAGAGGCTGTTTTTAGTTCTTGGCTACTGTGAGTAATGCTGCAATAAACATGGGAGTACACATTTTTCTTTAAATTAGTGTTATTGTTTTTTTAAATTTTCCATGTCTATACTCAAAAGTGAGATAATAGAATCATATGGAATTTCTACTTTTATTAATTTTCTCATACTACTTTCCATAATGACTGTATCAATTAACATTCTCACCAACAATGTACAAGGGTTCTAGTCTCTCTATGTCATCTCCAACATTGTTTCTTGTGCTTTGGATAAGTCATTCTCACAAGTGTGCAATGATATGGCATTTTGTTTTGATTAGCAGTTTAATAATAATTAAGAGATTATGAACATGTTTTCATGTACCTTTTAGCCATTGGTATGTCCTCTTTGAAGAACCTCTGTCTGTATTTTAATCAGGCTGTATATTTTTTGTTGTTGAATTTTATGAGTTGTTTATATAGTTCTATTTTGGGGGGCAGGGGGTTGGGCGGTAACCCCTTGTCACATATATAATGTGCAAATATCTTCTCCAATTCAATATTATGCTATTTCATTTTTATGATAGTTTATGTGAAAGGTTTTTAGTCTGATTTATTTTTGTTTTCTTTGCCATTGAGTTAAAACTCCAAAAACATCTCTAAGGTAGATGTCAAAAAGTTTATCCCCTATGCTTTCTTCTACATAGCCTATGATTTCAGGTCTTACCTTCAAGTCTTTAATCCATTTTGAAACCATTTTTGTGTAGTAAGTTAATAGTGGCCTAATTTCATTCTTCCGCATATGCTTTTGCTGTTCAACAGCATTTATTGAAGAGATTTCTTTTTCCATTGCATGCTCTTAGCTCGTCATAAATTAGTTATCTACATATGAATGAGTTGATTTCTGGACTCTCAGTTCTGTTCTATAGATTTGTGTGTCTGCTTTTATTCCAAAATCATGGTGTGGCTTTGATTACTATTACTTTGTAGAATTGTTTGAAGTCAGGGAGTATTATTCCTTCCTTTTTGTTCTTTTTTCCCCCTCCTCAGGATTGATTGTGCTATTTGGGATCATTTCTAGTTCCAATTCAATTTTATGGGGTTTTTTTTGTTGTTGTTATTCTATTTCTGTAAAGAATGTTATTGGAATTTTGATAGGGATTGCATTGAACCTGTATATCGTTTTAAGTAATACAGTCACTTTAACAATGCTAATTCTTCCAGTCCATTAGTACATAATATAGTTCTGTTCCTTTGTGTCTGCTATTTCAATGATGTCTTAAGAGTTTTCAGTATACAGGTCTTTCCCTTGTTTGTTTTAATTTATTATGAGTATTTCATTCTTTATTATGCAATTGTAAATGTGATTGGTTTCCTGATTTTCTTTCTCATTTGTTATTTGCATATAGAAATAGATTAGATTTTTGTATATTAATTTTGTAGCCTACAGTTTGTTGTATACATTTATTATATCGAATAGGTAACTGAACTCTGTTGAATGTTGTGTATATAATCTTATCCTCTAAAAACAGTGAGTTTTATTTCTTCCTTCCCAGTTTGGATAACTTTCATATCTTCTTGTTGCCTAAATGTACCGGTTAGGTCTTTAAACATTACATTGAATAATAGAGGTGAAAGTGGCCATCTTTCCTTGTTCCTGATATTAGGGAAAAATCTTTCAGTTTTTCACTATTGAATATGATGTTGGCTGTAGGTTTGTCATATATAGCCTATATGATGTTAGGTACATTCTCTATTATACATTTTGTTGAACAGATTTTAGCACAAAATGGTATCAAATCGTATCATATGTTTTTCTATGTCTGTTGAGATGATCACGACATCTGTCTGTCCTTTTTTGATATGGTGTATCGTTTATTGTTTTGCCTATATTGAATCATCCTTATATCTTTGAAACTTGAACATGTTGCATGATCCTTTTAATGTTTGTAATATATTGCTGAATTCAGTTAAGTATTATTTTACTAAGAAACACTTTTCATCTGTGCTCATCAGATATACTGGTGAATAGATTGGTTGGTTGTTTATTTTGCAACGTTCTTGTCCAGTTCTGAAGTCAGGTTAGTGTTGGTATTATAAATTATGTCTGGAAGTTATATCTCCTTTTCAATTTTTTTGTAGTTCTTTAAAAGTAAGGATAGGTATTGGCATGCACTGGTGGCTCAGGCACTAAGCCAGTAGCTGGGAATAGACCATGTAAAATCCCAGGAACTGGGTTCGACACCTGGGGTGATCGTGAGCAATCAAACAGAAGCAAATTAAAAAAGGTACCTTTTCCCTCCCTCCCTTCTGTTCTTACTTTAAAAATGCCTCTTTTTCCTCTCTCTTCTTCCCTCTCTTTGGAAAAAAAGATATTAATACTTCTTTGGAAATTTGGCAGAATTCACTAGCAAAGCTAACTGATCGTGGGCTTTTGTATTTGGGAGGTTTTCTTTTTTCTTTATTTATTTTGTATTACTGTTTCAAGTTTTTTACTTGTGATATGTCTATTCAGGTTCTTTGTATTTTTTCCTAATTTAGTCTTGAAAAGCTGTATGTTTCTAATAATTTGTCCATTTTTTTCCTCAATTATCCTCTTTACTGCCATACAAGTGCTCATTACGTGATATTATGATCCTTTGTATTATCTGTTATGACTTCTCCTTCAACTCTGATTTTATTTGTGTTGCCTTTCCAGTCTTTTTTGTGGGTCTCCTTAAAAGTTTGTCTATTTTGTTAATCTCTGCAAAGAACCAACTCTTGGTTTCACTGATCCTTTTGTCTTTTTGATCTCTATTTCATTTATTTTTTCTCAAATTTTTATCACTTCCTTCCTTCTAAGGACCTCCAGTTTTTTAGTTTTTTCTACATTTTTCTAGTTCCCTTAGGTGTGAGTTTAGATTTTTCATTTGTGATTCTCCCTGTTCCTTGAGGCAGGGCTGAATTGTAATAAACTTCCCTCCTAGTATGCTTGTGCAGCATCCATAGGTTCTGAAAAGTCATATCTTCATTTGTCTCCAGGATTTTAGTTTTCAGCTTTGATTTCCTACTGGGCCAGCAGCCCTGCTTTCTTGGTTCCCTCCAGGCTGCTGCCGTCTCCACGAGTGTCTACTGACCATCGCAGGGCTTTGTGCGTCTCCTTCTAATGCTTTCTGTGCTCTCTGGTGCACAGGGGTTGCTTCCATCTGACCACCACGCTGTGTGATTATCTCAGTGGTGTCTCATTCCTTATTAATGGTTCCTCTTGAGAAGGGAGCAACAAATGTCTTTTGTCATCATCTTGGTCAATCAAAACAGCATCTTATTTTAAACCCTCTGGTTTTCTGTTTTCCTATTTATAAATAAAATTTTATATCTCTGTCATAGGCTTATAAGGCTTAACTATGAGAATGCGAGTTAAGTGTAAAACATGTCCAATATACAGAATATAGACTTAAATACAGTATTTAATTATTACTATTGGTGTTACTACTACTACTACTACTACTACTACTACTACTACTATTACTTCTTGAGGGGATAGTCTAGTGGCAAAGGAATGGGAAGAGAGAGAAGATAAAGCTAGATTGGTGAGGACAGGATTTTGATGGCTGTATATTCTTAAGCAGTTTAGTATCTATAGCCTATGTGATAGGAGGTCACTGACAGCAGGACAGTGACTGGCTACATCTACATTTTAGAGCAATCATTCTGGTATCTGCTTAGACAATGGATTGAACAGGGAGGACCACAGAGGCATAGAGAGTGCATGGGAGGTTCTGGACATAATTCAGGGAAAAGGTGATAGCAGTCATATGGAGATTGTCAAATATTACCTGGATAGCTTCAAAAGCTATTTAAGAGATAAAAATCACAGGATTTGATGACTAATTTGATATAGCAAGATAATTATTAGTAGATGTTATATTTCCCATATTTAGTGTAAAGAATCATTTTTAAACAATAATGCCTACAATAACTTTTACTCTTAAGAAAGTTAAAATTTGAAATAGGAAGCCTTAGAAGACAACATACAATTATCATGCACAGACAACACTGAATTAACAGAAGAGAATGTCAGAGAGAGGAAATGGCATTGACAACAGGTTCATGTTATCGGGAATGTATAAAGCTAATTAGAAAAATAAAATTGGTTGCAGTTACATGTTGTTCTTAGTATCTAGAATCATAGAGATTTTACATAAACACAAAAACTTAAGAATAACAATAAGGATACTAAAATTTAATGTATATCACAACTAGGGTAGTTGTTGGGTAGCTGGACACTGAAAATTGGAGTTCAAATCTTAGTACTGACCATTTAATTTCTTGTGATCTAAGGAAAATTAGCTTACTTTGTTGAGTCAGTCTCATAACCTGTACAAACAGGACAATTATATATCTATTTTGCAGAATTCTTATAAAAGCATTTTGAAAATTCTGTAGTGCTATACTTACTATATTCTGTGTTTTGTCTGATATGGAATTTCACACCAACAGTGAGAAAGAAAACTACCTTTTTCATAAGTCAGGATAAAAAATACTGAGATTATTTTTAGTTTTAAAATGTTAACTCAGTCTTCATTTACCAATGCCATTTCCTTTTCTAAAGGAATTTGAATAACTTTCCACTTGATTTTTAGATACTTCAGCCAATGAGATGTAATGTTAATGGAATTCTACGGAGAAAAAATACAAACAAATAGAAAGGAGATGAAAACACATATCTATTTTAAGGCCATAGTCTTATTTTTTACAGTACATTCTGATTTTCTTTTAAATAAGAAATGAATCAAATTATTTTGACATAAGAATCAGAGCTGAATGGCCTCCTGCAGTCATTTTAGAACTTTCTAAGTAATTCTAGGGTTATGATAGAATGAAAAAGAAGGGACAAAAATAAGGAAAGGAAGAGGAAAAGATGACTTTGCCATACACTTGAACAAAATCTAGAAAAATAAAGAGAAACTAAAAAGAGAATGCATAAATTTTCAGATTGTGTTATACCATTCATTGGGTATTCTTTCTCTTCACTCAAAAGCAGAGTAGAGAGCCCGGCCTTCACCTCACATCATTACCTTAGGTATAAAAATAGTGTTCCTGGGTCTACATGGGCTAAATAAACTAGGTTACATGCAATTGCCCAGATTTTTTGATTCAGGCACATCTTAATATTTTATGAAATGCTTAATGCCTGTTCTAGTCCCTTTTAAATGGGCAAAAATGTGGGGTTTTGGGGAAAAAAAGTTATTGAATACCTGTCTGTCACAGTCCTATGCTGTGTTGCAGATACACTGTGTGTGATGGATACATGGTCTTCCTGAAGTTTGTTTCATGGAACAAAAACAAGTACTTACAATGCTATGGTGCCAGGAAACATCGATTATGTGGAAATAGATTAAAATAGTACACAGTTTAAACACTGAGGTTGAATTGAGGCAGATGGATAGAGGGAAAGAGAGCCAAGCAATACATCACCCTGAAGTAGAATCATATTTGGGTTCTTTCATTTGACTAAAAGTGGACTATCAACAGAATGAATTAGAACAGGGAGTATGAAAGAAAAAGACAGTGTCCATGGAAATTAGAAAGGTGCCACGATATGCCCATCTGGTCCCCAGCTTTATAGTTTACATTTTAGATCAATTAACTCATTTAACCTGTAAGGTACATATCACTTTCTTTTACAGTTGAGGACTATTCTATAATCTGTAGTCATCTGTTTATTATGGAAAGTAGGAAATGCTGGCAAAACATAATAGTATTTGGGGATTTTTTTATTTGAAAGGGGGTATTGATAGAATAGCAAATGATACATTGATTAAATCTATAAAACCACACTAATCCAAAAAAATACATCATTCAAATGTTAAAAGTCATTTCAGAAGTAAACAGGAAAACTATATTAGGTATGATAGGTCTGAATGGCAGGACTGGAGTCATCAAAATGTTATGAATAAAAGAATGCTGAAAATGGAAAGGATTTGTTTTGACATATTATTATAAAAGAAATGGTTTGGTGGCAGGACATGCAACTCAGTAGGTATGGAGGATGACATATCTGCTTCATAAAGTAGAAAGCGCAAGTCTACAAATCACTACAATTTCATGAAAAAGGGTATAGAATTATATAATGAACCAACCTTAGATCAGTTGTTTCCAAACTATGACTTACTTTATAAGTCACTTTATAACAAAAAATATACACTGGTTTTTATGTAATTGTATTATTCTCATATTTGTAATGCATTAGTTCTATTCAGACAGAATTTTAACAAGATATAATATCATGGCAGTGAAACACAACAGTGAGAACATGGAAACATAAAAACCTTAGGGTGTGATTCATCTAGAGCCCTTGCTATGCTCTCAACCTTTACATTTCATTATATCATCACTGCAATATTTAAAAGATAATCACCTAGAGAGGAAGGGAATATGAAATGATTTCTAAGAGGTGGAATGTGAAGGATGTGCACATAATAATAATACTATCAGAAATTAATGAAATTGTTTCTGACACATGGATCCTGACAAAATTTGCTTTTACAAGGTTAGGGTAGACATGATCACTGTGGCTATGACTATAATGTACATATGGTGTATATTTGTGTGTGTTTAAAAAATTCACAGTAAGATAGCTGGCTTGTTAATAACATAGCAATATTTAGAATGTACTTACTATGATGAACTACTTCAGCAAAACTAATCATTGCCGCATATCATGAAAATAAATGATTTGAATTCATAAATGGCTGTTTTATACTTCTCTAAAGATTTATAAAGTATGAACACTATGCCCATTTTATGCCTTGGGGCACAGAAATAATATGAAGCAAATGAAATACTTAAGATACTAGGAGTATTTGAATATTAATTTTGATTTATGAGAATTTTTATAAGCTATCCATACAATTCAGAAAAGACTTTGATTATCACTCTGTTAGCATTAACCCCAAAACATTTTTCTCTATCAAAAGAACAAGGACTAAGAAATTGCTTACAATTTCCAGTCAGTCAGAGAGTTTAAGACTGATTTTAAGGTATTGCGATAGGTTAAGTTAACATAGCTTCTGTATATATGTCCTACTTCTCTGTTTCATAATAGAATAAATCTCCTCCCAAAACAGATAGCATTTTTTTTAATCTAAGGAAAAACACAATTGCGTTTTAAAAAAATAATCTGTCTATGGAAAACCAATTTAGTTCCATTAACGAAAAGGAAGCACAATGTGATTGAGAATATAATATGGAATTATAGTGCATTAATTCTTTAAGTGTGTAATTTTCCAGGCTCTTGATCCCCCAATGATTTCTGCACACCCCCATAGGTCCCACTAAATGTGAGCAAAAGGAAATTTAATCGTATTGCTATATCATGTGTGGCAATAGTGGTGTTCCACAATTAGGGAAAAACATGTGAAAGTGATTTTTCCAGTGAGCGCTTCACCATGTATTTGTCAAAAACTGATCACAGACCTACACAAGTAGGACAGTGCCAGTCTCTTACTATGTGACCAGTACCATCAAAGATGAAACTTACAGTAGCTGAAGCTGATAATTCACAACACTTAATTAAGCATGATGAATTACGAGGTATGATTCAATCTTTTCTTCCTTACATGCAGTGTATTTGTCCATTAGTATTACTGTCATGGAGCATGTCCATTTTCATTAAAATTTAAACTAAAAAATACAGACAATGATAGAACACAATTACAATTTCTCAAGTTACATAATATGATTTTTTTTATCTTTTATAAGAATTATTTCTTTAAGATTATAAGTGTCTACTCACATTCTTGCCAAATTGTCCTTAAATTATTTCATTTTCCACATCTCATACTTGGAGCAAAACTGTTACTTATT
Organism: Solenodon paradoxus; assembly: GCA_004363575.1. Classification (NCBI taxonomy): domain Eukaryota; kingdom Metazoa; phylum Chordata; class Mammalia; order Eulipotyphla; family Solenodontidae; genus Solenodon; species Solenodon paradoxus. The sequence continues at coordinate 453,464 of RJWH01000261.1, read as the reverse complement.
TCCCATAAATATGACGTTAACTAGTGACAGTTGGTATATGTGGTCTGAAGAATTATACAGAAGTGTATTTTGTCCAAATCAAATTTAGCAAAATGTTGTTTAATATTGCTTTCTTGCCTTGGTAATATTTCAGCTAATATAATTCAGTTAATATTTCAAGCTAGCCATGGACAACCCAATTAGGGTTCTTCTATAAGGAGTCAAGGTCAGAACAACCCTCTTATGCTTTATTAATAGACATGAAACGCAGCACATACTTGATATATTAAGAGAAAACAGTCAGGTAGAATCTTATAAAGAAATGTTCTGACAACAGCTGTGTGAACAAAAGCCATTTTAGTAGCAAGAGGAAAATCTGCCAGGGACATCAGGCTTTAAATAGCCCTTACAACCATTTCCTCTCTTTAGATTCTGAGTAGTAATGGGGAAATCTTTAAAGGGTTTAGCTATTCATTCTCTCTTACTCCTCTCTTTATATGTTTTTATGCAGAATGGCTATATTTGGCTTAGCCCTGTGTATGTTTGTCACCCAGAAAACAAAATTCAAGTACCAGCCAGCAATCAGCCTGCACTGATACAGTGATAAACTGTCCGAGATGTCAGATGAACAATGACTGAACTGAAACGGCAAATGGTTACATTTGAGAATGTGTATTAGGAACCCAAATGGGTAGCTAGTTATTTTTTTCCCCCACAAGTTGATTGTCCATTTCCTTTAATGTAAAGTTCTGTAAGGAAAGGAATGCTTTTCTTATTCATTAGAGCATCTCTATTTCTTAGAATTTATGTCACATTGGTATTCTTTCAATAAATATCATATGAATAAATCAATTTTGTGAGATGTTGATATTTCCATATTTTGTAAAAGTCATTATTAAAATACAGAAGCGTTTAAAGCATTTTTGAAAAACACATGCAATATGAGAAGTTCTTACCCAATGCCTTATATAAAGATCTCTTGGGGTCCCATGAGTTTAAGATAAATAAACTATACAAAATGTTGATTATAGAATGTCATTTGTCTCGAGTGAAGTCTAAAACAACCGCTATGTTTTCAATTTTATTTTAGTAAGAATTTATGACAATATTGTTCACAAGAATTTCATAGGGTGCATAGATTATAACCACCCACATGCACAATAAACAACAAAAAAATGAAGACGGCAAGATCATAACAAAAGTGAAAGAACTTTCTGGTGAAATAGCACATAGCTCAAAAAAGAAATTACCAAATGGGTTATGAAGGTCACTTCATATTTTCTTCCTTTCTTCTGAAAAGCTCTATTATTCCCAGCTCTACATTACATATTTTATATACCTAACACTTTTAAAATCAAATGACGTGAACCTTTGTTATTTTGTATAATTATTTCAATTTTGATTTTCTTAAATATGGTATGCACAAAGTTCAGCTATTTAGGGAACATATTAGGAATTTACTTAGCAAACAGAGAAACCTTTAATATTCACCCAATTAAGATGAAACTATGTTTCAGGGCTCTCATGTTTTGAGTCTGCATACAAGTTAAGTGAAAGAGTAATGAGGGTAATGGCAGATTTATAGTGTAAATGGCAAAATGAACAGCACAGACTATAGCACACCAACAACAAAAGTTAAAAATAACTAAAAGAGCAATGAGCAGGATGAAAGGGTTTACATAAAGAAACCTAAGTTTCTGCCGTCAACTACAGCAATGTGACATGGCCAAATTTCTCATGCCATTCCTGTTCCAAGGAGATTTAGGCAAGAGAATAAATCAGATTTTGAGATTCTCAATAATACTCTCACATCTAGCAATAAGAAAACAAAGTGAGTCCTCTTCTGACTAGAAGGTGGTAGAAAAAGCAGAAGAAAAACAGATAAAATAGAAGATGTGCACCCCAGGGCTGATTCTGGGGGAGTGAATGTGCCTGAGTAACACGTGGGACCCAGGACTGACCTGAAGCCTGAGGGTGAGTGTCTGTAGGAGCAAGACTGTCCTCTGACAATGGACTGAACTCAAATATTGAATATTTGAAGCAAACTTAAAAGTGAGGGCAAAACTCAGATATTCCAAGACACTCTCTCAGCTGAGCTCTTTTCTCAGGCCATCAAACCCTTAAGCCAGAGAAAAAAAATGGATAGAATACAAAATTCTCAGTGTTCAAACTCCAGTTGTGGAGGGCACAACAGTCTTCAAATGGGGTGGAAAACAGTCAACAAGAAAACCTGGACCAAATTGCACAGTGTGAGTTAAATATAAGGAGCGGAAGAGAAGCACAACTGTGGAAAATTACCAGAAACATACAGCAGAAAGACAGAAAATATTCAGTCTAGAAGACAGCATAACTAAAAAACAGAAGGAATATTCCCAGAAGTGATGAATAAGAATATATTAATGAAGTAGGATATGCAAAAATGAGGTAATAGAGAACTAAAGAGAAAAAGAAAATTGTAAGCCTAAAGGAAATAAATTGAAGACCAAAACGATATGTATACTATGATTATACATAATACAGCAAGGTTAAGGAACAGTAAAGATCAGCTATACATAAAACAGAAACATTTTCTATCTATATACACACATATAAATATGATACATACAATAATACATATATGCAGCCTATATACATATACATATACATAGAGAGAGAGAGTTTAAATTAGGTTTCCAACTTAAAAGAAAGACTTTGATAATGACTGAATATGTGATTGGGAGGAAAAGAAGATTTAAGTAATTAGGGTGAAATATGGAGGACTAGCAAACATAATTCAGCTAAGGGTAATTGGGGTCTTTCAAATGGAGACCTTAATAAATGCAAAGGAAATGTGTTTAAAAATATTTAAAGCAATTCCCCACAATGAAGAAAGATTTTAACTGTATACAGGATAGTCATCTATCTTGTCATCATATCATTTTTTAGGAAATTCGATACAGAATGCCCAAAATAGAGACCATTCCACACTCAGATCTTTGCATGGCTTGGCATCATGGCAGTCTTCCTCTCTTGGTTCAAGGATTATGCACTAAAGACAGTCCTCCCCAGACTATACAATTCAAGACACTTCCTAGTCTTTTTGTTTCACATAACCAATGTTTTGGTTGCTTATTTGTTTGCTTCATCACACTTTCATTAACAGACAAATTTGTGCAAAAAATGATCACAAAATAATTTATATTTCATAAACTTTGAAAATGTAATGAAAATAGAAATGAATAAAACTCTGTAGGCAGAGGTAACAGATTCATTTTGACAGCAGGGTTCTTATCAATACTATCCTAAATTGGAAAATTCATTTTAAATGTCTACAATCACCACTTAATACAACTTATGATCTTTTTCTTTTTTAACTTTAAGTGAACTCTTAAAATATCATATTTTGTTGTGATAAATACCACTAAACACCTGGTAAGCTATATGAAATGGAGTTTGGGGAGATGAAACAAAAAATAACCTTATTCTGTGACAATATAATATATTAATCATCATTACAAATTTGACTATCTGTATCTATAAACGGGAATAAAGGAAAGAGATCATTTGAATCAAGAGAGGATAGTGCTTCATAGATTTTGCACTTATGTTCCTTCTATCAAAAATACTCTTTCCCCCAAAATTTGCATGGTTGGCGCCTTTGTCTCCTTTAGATATCATATGATATCCATGACTAACTGAAGTCTTCTTAGACATCTAAAATCACAAAATACTTCTGCACATAACATTTGCTTTTCTCTGCTTTACTTTTCTTGTTAAGATTAATATTGTATTTTAGATCTAAACTATATTACACTACATGTATTGTATAAATTATAAGACACCCTGCTTGCTGTGCATGTCTCATTTACATTATATATTATTCATGGTCTTTCTTCTTTAAACAATAAGCTTCACACAGTAGTAATATTCATCTATTTTCTTCATTATTATTATATTTCAGGGTTCAGTAAAATGCCTTTCACATAGTAGTCATTAGAGCAAATATTTGTTTAATAAAATGATATAAGTAAAAATGTGATCACAATTAAATATAATCTTATTATTTATTATTCCTGATTATTTTTAACTTGCTTAAAAGTCAGGATTTTTAAGTAAATAGATACCATAATAATTAAAGTTTAATGATTCACCATAAGTCATGCATTTATAGGCAGATAATTCTGCAAATTCTTGAATTTTTGGTTCTTAAGAACCTTCTTGATTTTGCTGTATCTTCACAACACAGCACAGACATCTGCCTATTGCTGGCCTCAGAGAGATATAAATACAAGAAAAATTTACAAAAAATGTCATATGATAAAGTCACAGTCAATGGTTTTGCTTTGTAGACATCCAGTTGACTCAAATACCTTGGCTCACATCCTAGTAAGAACTACTGGCCTAACTAATGCAGGAGTGATGGAGGGGAAGTGAAAATGTACACTGATAAAACTCAATACATTTTAACTTTCTCCATTATCATTAACTATTTCCATCAACTCTCTTCTTCAGTAATTGCCTAATTATTTTCCATTTTATTCCTGTCTGAGCTACACCCAGGACAAAAGGATCTTTGGGTAAAATAAAGTCTGACCATACTTAACATGAAATAGTTTCCCTTTGGTTAGAGGATAAAGAAAAAAATATTAATGACCCACGAGCTCTTATAGTGTGGCCCTTATCTGCCTTTAAAGCCTCATTGCACAGGAGGCTTATCCTGATCTTTGTGTTTTAGACATATTCACCTTCTTTCCATTCCTCAAATGTGTGTTACTGCCCCATCACAGGCTTGCTTCCTTTGCTTGGAACACCTACCTGCACCCGCTCCATTTACTGAACTCTTAGCTTTCTTCTAGATTTCACTTCACCCAGTCACTTCAGTGAACTCTTTTGACCTCTTTATAAATTCTTCCATCCACGCCACAACCACAGTGTGGATGGCTAATTTCATAGGTGTGCATTGTAACAACCCTGTCCCCTCTGCAGGACTTAGCAGAATCATACTTGTGAATTATCAGTGGGATTACTTGATAAGGTCTCTGTTTTCCCTAAACCATGAGTTCCTTGAGCATAGGTGGTGAGGTTTTTTGATCATCAAATCATAGTATCTCATCAGTGCCATCCTAAATGCAAATGTGTGTTGAATGATTCAAACCATTATCATTGTCTTTATCCCCATCACTATGTTTCATATGACCCCCAAAATATATGCCTATAAATTGCCCTTTTCTTAAAATTATCTCCAATTGAACAAGCACACCTTTGATAATGACATTAATATAATAATAATCTCATATCCTGTTATCCTCATGTATAATCTAAACAAATCTAAAATTTATTTAAAAATTCTGTCTACATTTCAAAAATTGGAGGTGATTCCATTTTTAAATTCTTTTAATTCCTCATTGGCTATACTAATTTGTGCATTTTCTACTCTAGTACTAAATTTTAAATTCCTTAGGAGAAAAGATCTGGGCTGCACTTATTTTGAATACCCTGCAGTGCCAATCACTATACCTAAAATATATATGTCCAAATTACAGTATTTTTCATCCATAATTTTTCTCTGATTCTACTACTTTATACTGTTCTAAGTTCCTCTCTCATAAACCTCCACTCGATCAATAATTTTTTTTCTTTACTTTTTCTAATGAATCATTCCTTTCCTTTTATAAACATTGTAAGCATAATAAAATCTATAAAATAAAGCACATCTAATCTTAAATATACAGAAATAAAAACTCTCAACCTATCAGAGTATTTCATCTATAAGTGAAAGAAAACAATGTACAATTTCAGTTTTGAAAATAAATTTAAATTATATAAGTTGATCAAGATATAAAAAGGCCTAGAAATGGGAAAAACAGTTAAGAGAAATAAAAAAATGCCTTAAAAGCAATGAATCACAGTGAAGTCACAAGACACCATTTTGTTTTCTCCTAGATCTTGATTTTATTTGATTCAAAATTGTAAATATCTATCTAATTAAGGTCTAAACCCTGCATGATGCCTAGGGAAACTATAGTTATTGTAAAATGAAGGCAGCAAAACCTCTTCAGAGAAAGTAAGGTACGCCATGGGCTAGAATAGAGAGCCTCCTGGCAGCAATGTCACAAGGGAAATGCAGGGTTTTTAACATCAAGAAAAACAGTACATACAAGTTTTTGTAAAGATATTCTTGTTGTTTGAATTCCAAGAGTTATTTATAAGAAAACTGTCTTAAGATGATGTTCAATACGTTATTGATTTGCAAAGAAACATGAAAGTCTTTGGTGCCTGCTTTCTCTTGTTATCTAAGTTCAATCATAACTTGGTAAAGACCCTTCTTAAAGGCAATGTTTTGTTTGTTTTTATTACCTTACTTAATACAGAGAATGAAGTTCAGAGAAACCAGAGAATTAGATTTTGGTATTTCATTTTGATTAACATTCTCAAAAAATATCAGAGACTTTAAGTCAGCTTTGGGGAAGTGCTAGATCAAAATTGCTTCCAACTTAATTTTTGATTAGTTTCTGAAGTGCTATTATTCTGTTTTGTGACTAAGAAAAGAACACATTGCTTTAGATTCAAGCAAATGAACTGCCAGAGTGACAAGCTTTAGTAAAAAAAAAAAAAAAAAAAATAGGAAGTTTGAATTAGGGTTCACTTACTCTCCTAGGTATACCATGAGAGTACTTACAGATAAGATCAGAGTAGTTTTGCTTTTTTTTTTTTAATTTAAATTTTAATCTACTCAAGTGCATGAACAAATGTTCATTTGAGACCCCAAGAGGCATAAAAATAAGCATTTTGTTCTGAAGTAAGTGTAATACTTAGTGCTCTGGCCTCACACCTTTTCTTCAAGAACCTTCAACCAACAGAGGTAAACTGAATTTGAGTGGACTGTACCCTGATACAGCTAACAGAAGACTGATTTGGAAATTTAATCCCTAGTTACTATTCTTTACCACATAATACAGAATTATTTAGTATTTTCCCCCTTAAAGTATGAACTTAATTTTAATACTCTTTCATTTGACAGAGTTAAACTGCTCTTTTTCACTGTGTTAAATCAATAGTCAGTTGCTTTCTAAGGCACATTTACAGTCAGAAGACAACACTTTAATTCCCAGTTCTGCCACTTTCTAGTTGTGTGAGATCAGAAAAAAAAAAATCTGTCAACACTTGGAAGTCTAAATTACCTCACCTCTAGAGTGGAGAATATCTATCAGACATATCTCAAGAGCTTTATGTGAGGCTCAAATGACATAATCTACTCCACAGATCTAAGAAAGCCATATTCAAATAACAGCATCACTTTGGGAGTTTATTTTTAATAGGATTAATTAAAGTATTCAGAAGATATTTTATACCAATATATATGCTTTTGAGTTAATTTGGGGGTTGGTAAAGACGAGATAGATAGAAAACCTCTCCTGAAGTCAGTTTGAATGGCCTTTGTCCACTTTAAATTAAGAATAAATTTTAGAGACTTCTATTATGAAATAACCTTCTTAACTACACAACGCCCTTCTCCTAATATGTGTTTATCAGAAAAAAGAGTAGTTATGTGCAAGATGTACACTGATTCAAGGGAGAAAACATGTCGCTTGATACTGAGTTAGGACCAAGGGGCATCCAAGTCCCCTCACTGTCTCACTTCACAGATCTGCAGACACTGAGGGAAAAGTACCAAGGAGCAGGTACTTCATACTCAAATGGGACAAGAGTAAGACAGATGCCATTCCATGACTTCAGGTGCTCTCTACTTCTATCTTCCTTTCATCACATAACATAGATCTGCCCCTCAGCATGAAGAGGTCTATGGGTATTTTCTGAAGTTCCACAGAAACTGGCTCATCTCAGGAATACAAAGTAGTGCCAATCTCATGAATTTTTTTGTCAAAACTCGTGAACCATTCCATATTCAACTTCTAATATCTTTGCTAATAACATACTTTAAATGGTATAAAAACTACTGTCAAATTGCTAACACTAGTGATTCCAATGCATGACTCTTGTCCTCTGATGTATATTATTCCACCAGAAACCACATACAAAACTAATTCACTTTTAGCGAAAAGCAATTTACTTTCTTAGATCAATTATATTGTTCTTAATCACTTCCCATGTATAAAATACAAATCTATATCCAGATAGTTGTATGATAATACAGAAAACAAAAATCAGAAAGCTTAGGTTTGCTGAACTTCTGGAAATTGGCTTTAAGTCCAAAAACCTAAGGAAGGCTTGGGGTGCTCTATTTGCTAGCTATATGCTTCATTCCATCTTATAGAACAAATCCCTGTTTCTGGTCCTTGATAGGAGAAAGAGCTTGAGTTTCAATTTTAAGTTATTGCAATGATTTTTAAGTCAGTACAGAAAAGAATATGATTATAAAAATTATGAATAAAATCAAACATTTACATATTAACCTCATTTGAGAAAAGCCTTTTTTTTTTAAGATTCAAATATTTGCATGGAACATTTACATTTCACTACCTGAAGTTTTAGCCAATATAAAAATGAGTCCCTCTCTATTTTAGGTGATTTCCATATGTGTATAAATTCTGGTCTCTTAGTGAATAAATAAAACTTCTAGGAGTTCTAGACTAAAGTCTAAACTTAAAGCTAGCAGTATTTACTTAACAATATAATGTTAATGGAAAACTACCCTTGTATATGTAGGTTTTGATTATGGAAAGAGTAGTTAGAATTCTTCATCTTACAGAAATTTAATTTAAAAGCAAAAGGCAATTTCACTTTACAATCTGCATTGCACACTTGATAAAATGAAGGCAGAATAAACTAATAAAGGGTTGTAACTTTAGTCATAAATGAGACGCTATCTGTTCATTAAAGATCTATTGTAAAACACTTTTCTAAATATCTGGAACAAGTTCTTTGTAGCTACTTAAATAGTGACAATCAACTCACACATTGAAGGAGAAATTACAGTAGATTGAGTCCTAGCATAAAGTAACTTTCCATACTTAAGAAAATTATGTGTAAAACCACTAATTGGTTCATTTAACTACTTGTCTTTTTATAGACTGGTTGACAGAATAAAACAGATGTTCTTGAAAAAAATTCAGAGTTCTTTCTGAAGCTAAGGTTATGTTTCTTCACAATGAAATCATTATTTCCCTGAGAGATTAAAACAGGGTAATCAAAGTTAATTGAAAAATACGATTAAATATATGTTTTAACTTGACATAGAGACCTTAGAAATATTTCAGAATTTTTAAATTTCAGCAAATGAAGAAACAATCAAATTAGGGCCTAAACATGTAAATATTGAAAAGAAGGTCTGATGGGGACAGAATTTTAAAGATTAAATTCCACAAAAAAATTACATTCATGCTAAATAAACAATGTTATAGCAGACAGTTTTTGAACAAGAATGTGGTAGTAAAAGACTTACAAAAAAATTGCATGCTTGCATTTATTTTCTGAAATCTATTTCAATCTATTTCATCCTTTTCAGTTAGGTATCAAAGAAGTTAGTCATCAATAGAAGGAAGTGGGTGAAGACTGTGATGAGATAGTCTAATTAAATTGCAAAAAGCTCAATGAGACAGAAACGAGCTTGAAGTAGTTATTCTGGAGTGAGGAAGAGACAGTCTAAGGAATACTAGCTCTTCTTTTCCTTTTGAGATGTGTGTTCATGAACTGAAATAGTTACAGGTCAGTGTAGTATTATGTTTTTCTCCAGCCACAGTTAGATGCTCAAGCGCAAAATGGAGGGATCCAAAAGCTATATTCAAAAGGACTGGGGTTTAGTTGGTTTACATGACACAAGAAGAAAGAAGAAGAGAATTAATGAGTATGTATAAAGAAGTGTTTCGATTGGAGATCATTGTATGATGAAGGAAAAACCGAAATGGTGGTGCATTATAGACAGATACTGCTTTACAATGATGTATACCTTAAACCTATATAATGATATGATGCACTAGTCCAATAAAATTAAACAAAACAGAAATGTTTAGATTGATGAACTATAGTCAAATAAATATTAGAAATACATTAGAAAAAAAGGGTTAATATATAGTTGTATGATAATACAGAAAACAAAAATCAGAAAGCTTAGGTTTGCTGAACTTCTGGAAATTGGCTTTAAGTCCAAATAGTCTTGATAAAGTAGAGTGATTAATGAAGGGTAGTTGCCATATAATGTGAGAATAAGAAGTGGTAGCTCTCTGGTGAATTTTCCAGCACAGTGTAGACAGTGGACACATCTGTGTCAGGATTAGTACTCACAAGTTATTGCTTTTATGTGGAATAATTTCTGTGATTCTCATGTTGTATTTCTAACAGTCATCATTACGCTCTGTGAATCAGCTTAGGCTTTTGTGGTTTTGTCTGTCCAAACGTTCTTGAAATCAAACACAATTTTATTTGCTCATTCTATATTCCTTACTAGTCAAACACTTGCAAAATTGAAGATATTCCTGTCATTCTCACAAACAATGGGAACTGAATTTGAGTATATATTCTCTGGAGAATGCAGCAGTATCTACCAAATTTTTAAATGTTTATACAATTTGCATTAGCAATTTTCACTTCTAGGAAATAGCCCTATAGAAGTGTTTATACATTTGTACAAAAATGGACATATAAAGATAATTACTGTAATAATTTGTAATAGCAAAAACACTGAAAATAACCTAAAAACTCATTAACATAACAGTTAAATAAATTATGATACATTTACACATACATAAAAATGTTATGCGATTCTCCAGAATGGCTAGAATTAAATGTATTGACTAAAAGAACTCCAACTTGTAGTAAGGAGAAACAGGAAGTCCAGGATAATATTTTAAACATTACTTGTGTAGAGTGTTAGTATGCATGCTGTATACATGCAAAATATATTTAAAAGTTTGTGCTAAATTTAGTAATCTTACATACCCAACACTTGATAGTGTTGAGTATAGGATTTTTAAATTGTGAATCTAATAACTCTCTGTTGTAGTCCTCTGTCCTGTGAACTGTAGCTGGATTAGAGGCTTCCTGAATCTTTGACCACTAGATACCAGTAGCACCTCCACACTCTCAGTTACAACATCAAACTGTCTTCAGAGATTGCTGCACGTTCCATGAAGGATAAACTCATGTGTGGTTAAAAAAACCCATTATCCTAATCAGTGCAGCAGAAGCAAGACTTTGAAGAGAGATTAAGAGAGATGGATGGATGATGGATGATGGATGATGGATAGATGGATAAGCAGAGATAGGAAGATAGTTATGTGTCATATATGATTTCTTAAAACAAATGCTTCTATTGATGTTCATTTAAAATTGAATTATTCTCATAGACTCACCTCAGAGTAGTATTATCTTTCTTCTCATCTAATTCTCAAATTTTTCCCATATTTTGCTGATATTTAAAATAATTAGATAGAATTTACTAAACGTGTACTATTTATCAACAACTTATACTTTAAATTGTCCTGAAAGTGAACTAAGACAATTTTCTCTCTAATAAAATGGGATAATAAAAACTACTTCACAGTGTTTCCATGTCAAATACAATAATAATACATTAAAGGGGTTAATTTTTCCCATTTTATTCTATAGCAACTAAATTAATAAGATATAACAGCCATTTTTTGAGGGTGGTTACAATAATAATAAGCAAGAATGATGCCCAGGTTCTTTCCCCACCATGTTCTCAGTGCCTCCAATAGTGCCCTATATAGTAGGTGCTATGTATGTGTGTGTGAAATGACTAAAGCATAACCATCTCACATGGATCTAGATGAATAACTATCTGCAATCTAAATACTAGTTGCTGAGTCATATCTTGATTTAAATATGTAACTATAAATTTACATATAGTTATCTCTAATCAGAACAAAATGAGATTAAGAGAATTATGAATACTTCTGATTAATGATAGCCTCTGAAAAATAAGTTTATCAATCATTTAAATCTATTAACATAGTATATCTATAAACATATTAAATCTATAAACATATTATATATGCATTATATATATGCATATGTCTTGGTAAAGGTAAATGATATCTTTTAGTTACATAGGTAGTGATTACACTAGGTAAGTATAATTCAGATTCAGAGAAAAAAACCTTCTAAGGTCCTAAAATCTAACCTTATTTTCAACTAAGAATTAAATTTTATTTAAAAATAATTCTAAAGGGCTGTGTTTATTTAACAACTCTAGATTTTCTAAAATCTATCAAGTAGTTAGAAGGAATCTAAAGGGAAAAAGTTCAGTCTAGGGTTAGCTATCTTTTGGCTTTTATGTACCACACAATGAATCCTCTTGATGGTCATCAGTCTACTGCTAAATTAGCAAAACCCTCTGGATCTAAAATGATAAACAGCTTTTACAATGCTTTAAGAGTCGGTTTACATTTTGAATCCATGTGTTTACCTGCTTGACCTAGATAGAGCAGAAAGTCAAATAGCTGGGCACATGTGGCAGGAACTGATAAACGTCATGGCTGAGCTAGTCCCATAAAGCATGACCCTTCATCTCAGAACTCATAGTTGTTAATTTACTTACCGCAATCCAATCTATAGTATCAATTTATTTTTTTTCTGTCTATGTCAGTAGTCAAATTTTTCACATTCAGGTGAGAACTATTATTAGTAAATCATTCATTAAGCTTATAGTTGCATTCCCTGTCAGCTAAGAACACCTGCTTTCTTCCAACAGGCAGCTCCTTCTTATAGACAATATCACCCATTAAGAAAGATGACACACTGCATTTTCAAATCCCTCTGATGACACAGTAGACATTTCCCATAAGGCAGCATAAGTTCATCATTTAAGAGAGATAGGCCCTACGAGTAATACATCGCTTGAGTTACTATATGATTTCTCTTTTCTGTAGAATGTTTTAAGTAGCCTGTTTATGAATTTCATGACAGTTATCTACTTTATTTAGCTATAACACAATTTGTTTTAACCATAGAAGCCATTCCATGCTGGATTGATTCCATTTAGTATTAAACTAATAAGCTCCCTAAAGAGTCCAGGATAATGTTCTTATGGTTTAGGCTTAATAACAATTCAAATCAGTTTGAAGGAAGTGGGATAAAATTTGTACAAGAGGGTTGAGAGGAAGACAAGCATATTTCTGGTTGGACATATCCAGAAGAATTTCATGGAAGAGTCATATATGGATGGTAAAATGAAAAAGAGGTTTTCTAAGTACACATGTGGCACTAGGTGTAACTGAAATTGAGCGCCTACCATAGGTCTGCTGTGTGACCTTGGACACATTATTTAACTTCACTAAGCACTGGCTTTTAAAATGATCCTAAAAATAATTATATATCTGAGTATTGTTTCTATAATTAAAATTAGTTAATAAATGTATAACAACTAACACAATATTCAGCATATAGTAATTTTTAAATAATGACCAGCTGATGTGTCAGGAACATTTAAAAGGTAGTTCAAAAAATAAGTCAAGTCATTTTTTACAAAAGAGAGTGGCATGTGTCATAAGAGAGAAAAAGTTTTGAATTAGGGAAATTATCTTGATGACCTCTTTGGGTACGAAAAGTGATGTCCCATCTTCTACCTCCCAGACTGTGGAGGAGAGGAGCAAAAGAGGGCTGAGAATTTAAAGGTTTCAACTTGAGAGTTATAAAACTGATGAGGGTGAGGAGAAAGAAGAGTCTGGAGAGAATGAAAATATACTAAGGCTTTATGATGGGAGATCACCTGCTTGGTAAGAATAAACTGTGCTGTCGTGGATATGTGGGAATCACACACCTCTATCGTTTTTAGGGTCCCTTCAGAAAAAAGATATCACCAAAATATGTGATTTTGCAAATTTCACAAAAATATATGTCATGGGAGTACACTACTAACTCTTTCCATGGTCCTGAAAGAAGCTAAGTAGAGTAGAAGCGTAAGTTTCCTGAGCTTAATGGAAAATTTGCCTCTGACTCTGTGGCAATAAATAGCCAAAGCATTTTTAGAAAAAAAAAAAAAGGGCTCTTTACTTCATTTAGTTTTTGCCTTTAGTCAACCCTCCACTATCCTCAAACTTCAGTAAATATTCTGCTACACACTATTTGTTTTGGTGTTGATTTAATGGAAAAGAAAGGGAAAATAGAAAGGAGGGGGGTATTTTTTCATGCCTCCATAATTGCAACATGAAGGAAGGAAGTCATTCAGGATCCACAATACAGGGGAGCAGGCTGGAGTGTGATATAAAATGTCAAGGTGGAAAGAGACAGCAGTACTCATGGGATGCGGAGTTAAACTGTGGGAAGTATCTAGACAAGATGACTTCTTTGACAATTTGAGGGTGGTTGAGCTCCACATAGAAGACAGTGTTAAGAAAAAAAAGAGATGATCAAGTAAGTAATTTAATTTCCACATACAGGAAACAAGAAGAAAAGGAAATAAAAAATGCAAACAAGGGTAGTTAAGTGGGAAAGTAAAAGACTAATGTTTCTCATACAGTGGGTGGAGAGTGAATTTTTTTAAATAGGACTTTGAATTTATGCCTTGCTTTCAACTCCAAGCTATTCGGTTTTTTAGCTATGACACCTTGGGCAAAACATTTAATTATTTTTTCCTCGAGAAATGTGAGTTGAAATACATACTACACAAAGTTGTTGCAATACTACAGTCTGGAGAAAATGTCAAGAAAACCAAAGAAAAAGGTGGTTGCTGGAAAGAATTTGACTAATAATATCAGTTGCTGCAGAAAGGTCAAGGAATCTGAACATTTTAGAAGTAGTGATAAAAAGTAATATCTGATTTCCAAGAGAGTCATTCTCGGAGAAGGGTGTTTTGAAAACAAATGTCTCTTCATAGTCACCTTTCGAGAATGTAAACTTCAAAATAAAAATACGATCTCAGGTAATACGGCATGAATATTTATTAATGATTCCAATAAAATCTAACAATTCTCCCCAAAATCAATTGGTTGTAATCTAATTGATTTTAAACACTTATTAAATCTTGCTTCTCACTAAGGGTATCTATGTAAGAGATGCTGTATTCTTGGTTTGTAATGAGATTTTATGATTTATTAAAGAGTTCCTTCCTATTATCCACAGAGTAAAGGTACTGGTATTCTCTAATATGCAACTTACTCTTGATTCTTGCCTATTTGGAGCTGTTTATAGATATCTGAGTTTTAATTTTTTTTGTTATAGATGATCAAACCAGGAAGATCATAATCTGTAATTATTTACTAACTGTTAGATTTTCATACAAAAAGAAGCAGCTGCAGTTAAGTTTTTTATTTCCCTTGAATTAAAAATATTTTTAAAGATAATTATTAACAAGCAGTAAAAAATATATTTGGTTTTATATAACAAGGACAAAGTTAAGGTTTATTTTTAAGGCTGGGGCTGGACCTTTGAAAATCTGAAGAAAGAAAACATATTTGAGTAAGTGATTTGTATTTTATAAGTTGCTCAAGGCAAAGGAAAACACACATCATCTAAGGACAAGAAAGAATTACACATCTTAAAAGACTAAGAAATATCCAAGAATTCCTTTGACTTGTTTTGTTAAGGCTTATGATTATGAAGAAGTACAAGTTCATTCGTATTCTGTCTTGTAATTATCTTCAGATGGAATATTGAGAAAATTGGCAATGAAAACCCTGTCTAACACTTGAGAGTGTACTTTTCACACATTTAATCAGCTGTTTGCTTGCCTCCTAGGTCCCATCAGTAGGAGTTTATCATGAAGCTTTTCCCTGTAAATTTCAACTGCTGAGATTACAGCTCCAGAATTCATTCTTCTTGAGAGCAATTTCTTCTGGGGTGGCCATACCAGGCAAGATTAGTAGTTGGTGATCACTTAAAAGGTATTACTATTGTTTTTGTACACACCTGCGCTTTCCCTGTCATTCAGGTAAAACACTGTTATTGGATAGCTGGAGATATAAACTCCTAAGAGAAAACAACTGCATTTTACTTTCTGTAGTTTCATTTGCATGTCACATTGTATGTGCACAGAAGTTTAATTAATGTTTAATTTAGATAATTTGGCACCTATATTTCAAAAGCTAGCTGCCATTTGAAAGGCATTTAATAATCTCTATGGTATAGCGCCAACCAAATATCAGAAAAAAGCACAGATTATTTTATTTTAATTCATCAGTCCTGGGCTTGAGCCTTTATTTCCCCACTTTCTGGCTATCCAGTATTTATTTAATTTTTTTGAACTTCACTCTTTTCACCTGGGAATAAAAATTACTTTAGAGGGTTATTGTAAGGTTTAGGGGGAAGGCTCTAATAACAGCTAACATTTACTGAACCAATGCTGTTACTGCATTAGCTAATGTAATCTCAAGAAAGCAATAAAATAGGTATTACTACTATTCTCCTTAAAACAAAGAAATTGAGCCACATAAAAATTAAGCTACTTTCACCAGCCCACACAGGTAGTCAGAGTCAGAGCCCGGATTCGTACCCAGAGGGTTACACTGCAAGCCCACGGTGACTTCACGCTATACCATCTCTTCATTATTACAGTAAGTATCCTTAGACATACAGTTTGAAGTAGCTAATGTTATGAACAATGGTATGAAGAAAACTAGGCAGTCCCCACAAACCAGGCCATCCAGATGCAGGATGGAAATCTTGTGGCTCTAAGTGCTTCTAATGCTTGATCAGCTACATTCTGAACATGCAGGTGATTCATTCCATTTTCATACGGTTCTTATGATTAGCATAGTTCTTATTTGGAGGTTAAACTTGTCTAGTAGTAAATTTACTAATTTTGCATGCTAGTGTTGCACAGTTATTCAAATCCAAAATCCACATCCACATACTAATTTACTTTGTCATGCATTTCCTTCTTCCATTCCTCCGTTCCTCCCCTCCTTCCTTCTTTTTTTATATTTCTTGGCTAAACAATTAGAGTTTATTAAGCTATCCTCTTATACCCACTAGCACTTATACCCACATTTCCATTTGAGAATAACCTCATAAAATTTGCTGTCCAAAATGAATACAATGTTCCACTATGAAATAAATAAGAGAATCCAGGTGAGAAAGACAGGGAAAAGTACCGCAGGTTCTACTTCCCGGTCCCCAAAATTCATTCACCTATGACTGACCCATTCCTTAATTTCAAATTCCAACTGCTTTACTATGTAAGCTATATATACCTTGAATCTTTAGCATACTGATCCCAAGGAATTACTGCACAACACAATACTTTAAAGATTTGTGAACAACTATGTAAAACCCTCTAGACAGAAAGTAAAAGAGAAGGTATGTTGTGCATTTTGAGCCCCCTAGGTATTTTCTGGACGTACTACTTCTCTGAAACTGCTGACCTAATCTACTTACTAACTTAAAAATCCCAGCACCAAGATACAGGGTGCACAGAAGATCGAGGTCCTGTCCCCTATGCTAATGCCTTTATATGTATAATGTACCCATGCCCAATTCTTTCTCCTATATCTGATAGCTGCAATAAAGCCTTGTCTGAAAATATGCTTCAAACACTGCCATTTCCATTTCCGGAGTCCAAGAACCCTGAAGAGGTTACCAGATCCTCTGGTGGTAACACAGAGAAACTGCGATAAAGTTTTATATGCTTCGATCCTGTTGGTATAGCTAAGTATGCATTTTCTTTTAGAGCTATCGCATTAAACTTTGGACTCATTGTTAGCTTCAGAGCAGCAGTCAAGTAAAGCATGAGATGCTGAAGTTGATTTTCTCTACTTAATGCATTTGCTTTATCTAGCTCCAATGCAAGAGTTCATTCATAGTTTATTAATGTTTATTGACTGCCTACTATAGGCAAATCACTGTAATAATACCTATGAGAAACACAGAATTGCAGACTTCACCCCTGCTGTCAAGAAATCCTTTCTCTAGTAGAAGAGAATGGGAAAAATGACAAAGGTGAAAGAACAGCTATAGAAAAGAAGAAAATCAAAGGGTGGGGCAAATGACACAATGAATGTGGGCCAAAGATGTAAGAGATCCAAATTAAGAACCTGAAAATAAAAGACTGGTGAAGCGATGTGACCTTATTTGAAATCTGAAAGCAGGACAACTGCAGGAGGTGCTTTTAAATGACTGTTAAATGTCACAGAGCTATTTCCATCCCATTGCACCTGCAACTTAAATAACTTTGAATCTTGATTCTGTCTTTGGTCATATTAGCTATCTTCCCTCATCTATGTCATTTGTCATTTTGATTGATCTCCTTTGACTTTATTCTATACCCATATTTGATATTTAACTCTACCCTTGCAGACCACATTTTAGTTTAAATCTGAAAAAAAACTGACCAAGATATATTTTATTCTCTCAAAATAGACATCTTAAGGAAGAGTCACCTATCACCCAGATAAAGATGACGCTATGGGTTTGGTCTAATTAAGTTCCAGAGGTTTCCTCTAGAAAATTTACATAAAATAAATGGACACAAATTACAGATGAGAATACACTAGGAAGAAGTAGACTCTCTTCAGGTGCATCAGTAATTTAGTAAAGAGAAAGAAGCAGTCACGTCCCAAGTCTATTCTTAGTGAATGCATGAAGCTCTCATCACTGTTATTTCTTCCTATGCTCCACCCCATTTTCATTCTATAACCATGAGTTCACAGTCTGCAAGTTTACATGTGACCTGAGTTCATCACTCACAGGTATGGGGGTGCTAAAAATCCAACATCCTTAAATATGTCTTCAGGGCCCCTTCTGTGAAATATTTTTTAGTAAACATCTGTAGACTGTCAATTGAAAGAGCATCAGAAAGAAAATGGGGTGGAGGTTTCCATTTTGAGACATTTACAAGTGTAAAGGGTGTCCACCTCAACTTAATTCATGCATGGGAGCACAGAACCTAAGTCTGCATAATGGCCAAGCCCTTATTCAGGCGCCCTTCTGACCTCACTGTCCTCTAACCCATGTGCCCTCCCCACCTCAGGTTTCTTTGTCTTTGTCAAAGGTAATTTGGGTGGAGGCTGATGCCAGTTTGGGAGTTACTCAGTCTTACGGTGTGTCTTCCACATATACAGGAGGATACATGTTATTACTAAACTTCTTTATGTTTTTTCCCTTATCAATCTGTCTGGTGCTTATTTGATTATTTGCCAGCCTAGAAGAACCACGGGGAGCACAAGAAGATTTCCCTGTTTCTGACACAGGAGCCACTGAGCATCAACAAAACATACTTATGTCTTAACTGTTGACTTTCCAATCTCAGTAATACTGAGAAATGCGTACCCTGAAACCCTTCTTCATGTAAACAAGACTAAAAAATATAATATTCATTTAATAACTGAGATAAAAAATATAAATTTCAGAAGAGAAAGGGAAAAGGTAGATAAATTGGGTAAAAGGGCTTAATTTTGTGGCAGAGGGTAGAATTTGACCACTGCTGGAAAACAATTTATTATCTACAGATGTTGATTTACAATGATGCATACTGTAGGCCTATATAATGTTATGATGTAATATTCCTTCCATGAAATTAAAAAATAAACAGAAATTTCTGCATAGCATATGAAGCTGAATACCAGATTAGGATTTTATGACCCATTTGGTGACAGCAGAGAAGACTTGGTCCTATAAGAGGTCCAGGATTCCAGCACATGACAGGATCCTTGAGGGATTGCCCTTCAGTTTTAAACACATACAAATAAAATATCCACTAGTATAAGAGCTTAGGAAGAGACAATCTATTTTTACCTGCAATTGAGTGAAGAGAAAAAAATGCTTTCTCTTATAGAATTCAAGGGCCAAAAATTTACCACCACATTTTTATGACTGAGCAAAGAAATGAACACACATAGATTAAGGTACATCTGCAGAAGCAAATGAAAAATTTCTTGGGGTGGGAATGAGGGAAGACCTCATATGTGACAGGTAAAATGAAGATGGGGTCAGGCACCACAAATACAAAACAATTAGAAAACACAATTTTGGGCAAGACTCAGAAGCCATAATAAAAGACAGATTTAGGACCTCTTGATGGTTAGATAACTGAACAACAGAATAAAGATTACAATGCAACATAAATGTTTAAAATTTTTTAAATGTAAAGGAAGGAATCAAAGCCACAAGAATAAGAATTATGGGAATATTAGCAAAATATTTGAAATTAGACCTCTTTGAATAAAATATGTAGTTATTGCAATTTTAAAATTTTCAATGAAGAATTTAAACAAATAATTAGACAAAGCTGAAGTGATAAAGATAGACTAGGGGATAAATATAAAGAAATTACAAAGAGATAGAAATTTTTAAAAAATGAGTAAAATGCGTAGGGGCCAATATATATGCAATAGGAAGTTCATAAGAAATAGAGAGAATGTAAGAAAAGCAATATTGAAGGAGATAAAAATGTAATGTTTTCCATAATTGATCAAATAAATAACTCTGAAGATCCAATGACATAAAGGACCCTCAAACAGATAAATTCATACCCTGACACAATATACTGAAACCAGAAACCCTAAGAAAAGGAGATCTTAAAAGTAATTAGAGCAAAAAAAAAAAAAAAAAAAAATCCAAACGATTCAGATAGTAGACTTCTAAACAGAAACCTCAGAGGCCCAAAAAGCAATGGAGTACTTCCTTCACGGAGCATTCAGAAAAATCACTGAGGATTCTATACTTACTAACCTTCAAGTGAAAATGGCATAAAGTTCTTTTCAGACCAAGATTGAGAATCTGCCACCAGTGTAATCTGCCCATTCAAAGAGAGTACTAAAGTATGCTCTCCATGGAAAGGAAATTATATTTAGAAGGAAGAAATGGAAGAAACAAAAAATAATTTGAGCACAAATAATACGTACTCTGGATATATTTTTTAAATTAGAGAAGACTGAGTCTCAGATATTTGTTCAAGTCTTTTATCTCTTTCTACTATCTCTCTAAGATACTAAGTCTCTACTTCCCCTATCATACTTCTGATGAATAGAAGTTTATCAGCTTATCTATGTTAAAAAGGACTGAGAATTTATGAATGGGAAGACTGCAGAACATTACCAACCAAAGTCTGGGGGTTCCCAAAAAAGAAAGAATGTGTCCCTAAGATGCGCATTCTTATTGACAATTGCCAATAAGAGTTATTAAATGACAGTTATTTGACTGGCAGCTGGCTCCCACAAGACTAGATTTCCTATATGAATCATTCTGTCTAAGGAGGATGCATAGATGGCATGATTTCCAAGACATATTATTAAGGAAAAAATGATTGGGGAACCTTTGTCCTTTTAAATTTTATATCATGTGCATATACTGTTTATTCAAGATATTAACGAAGTAGTTGATTTATTAACTTTAGAATAATATCAAACAAAATTCTAAAGAGTGACTTTATTTGGTTTGCTTTGTATTAAAAAACAGGAATTTAAGGATTTATTATTATATAAAAGAGTACCATTGAAAAATCACCAATTTTTTTTGGCATGCCCTCGTGGAGTAGTGGTTGGGTCAATTGCCTCTGAAGGAACACAGGTCACATACCACTGAGTTCCAGTCCCAGTAGCAAATGTGGGGTAGGAAAAACCAATGTGAACAACTAAATAAAAAATAAAATACTTCTATCTCTTCCCTCTTCCTCCTGCCTGCCTATTTAACTTCATTCTTCCTTGAATCTTTGCTTAAAAAAAAAAAATTAAGAAGAAAAATCAATGTTTTTAAAGCAAAAGTGAAAATTTTTTCTAAATTTTCAAGTAGTTGTGTTCCACTTGACTTTTTTCTTGGGGATGTGCCCTGTAACAGTTGAAAGCAATTTTTTCCCCTTACATTAACTGCATGATGTGTCATCAATTCCAGTGTTAATTATGTAGGCTCTACAGTAAAAGTTTTCCCATCATAGTTGTTATCTATTATACATGACTAATACATGGAAAAAGTGAGTATGATATTTTCCAATTAATCTGAAGGACTTAGAGAATGACTTTGAGATTTAACACAGAGAACTTACACTTTTCGAATAGTACAAAGACTTAGATTTCCATAAAACATTAATTTTTAAAGAATTGTATTATAACTAAAAGCAATTTTGAGTAAACGTAAAGCATGCAAATTGCTGAATTAAATATTTAAAGCTATTATAGTACAGTAATATACTTAAAGCTGGTTTATAAATCAATCAAGAAAACAAATCAATTCTTATTTTGAACGCACGTTTTATAACACCTCAGGGTATCTCCGGCTAACTCAAGGACATCTAAAAGTTTCAAACAACTCTGAATATAATACTTTTTCATAACGTGTAAGTAGAATCACACCTGTTATCATTCTTATTGTTTCTTTTGTTTACATTACTATACGAGATTTCAGTCTGTGTGCAATCACATCACACCCATCACCAGAGATCTAGTGCCCATCACCACTATTATTTTTACTCTTCTAGACCCAAATTCCCTCCCTGCTCTGCACTCCATCCTCTCTGGCAACCATAGTCTTACATTCACGTTAATTATTATTACCAAGTCCCGGACATACTGCTCTGTGTTTTACTTACGTTATTTCATTTAATCTCCAGAACAAAACCGCTGAGGTAGATATCATCGTCATCTTCATTTCATATGTACAAAAATTAAGGCATAGAAAAAGTGAAGTAACATTAAAAAAAAAAAGTCACGGCTAGTCAATAGTATTGCTAGGACTCACTTCAATATTTTTCTCTCTGACTTCAATTTTTGTGTTCTTGAGCACTGGCTTAAATGCTTCAAGGAAGACCAGGTTTGGCATACCACTGAGCAATAGATTAAGGATCATCAACCTAGAGAGATGTTATGTCTTAAGAGCTATCCTATACAGGATATAGTAAAAATGCTTTCTGTGAGCATTTATTTTTGCTTTGTTTTTAATTTTATCACAGGAGTAAGTATCACTGGACACTAAAATTCTAATTCAGTCAAAGTTCATTAATGCACATTCATTCATGAAGTGGAATTTACTTTACTTTTTTAGCAAGTATGAATGTAAATCCTATTTTAGGCAGGTTAACATATCTCACATTACAAATCTACCAACTGATTTGCTATATCTTTTTGTGTTTTCCTTTGTGAAATTAAGAGCTGAACACACGATAAAGGATCAAAAGCAGAATTTCCTTTAACATAAGTTCTATTACAATAAAGTTTATTTAATAATTTTTACACATAAAGTTGGTATTTGTTTAGCTGAAGCAAAAGAAATCCAAATTAATACTAAAAAGGAAAATCATCCTGCTAGGAAAAGATATCTTAAATTTTTCTACTACATTTAACTACTCACTAAACATAATTAAAATCTCATCTCATGTTTTGATCAGTTTCTAAGAAACCCATGATTTTACAAACAAGGAAAAGTAAGGAAGTCATTTATCACCAAAATGTCTGATCTCCTTTTCTCTGATGTTACAGCATATTTTTTTAGCTTTGCCTTTTGATATCAACTTTACCCCAGTTATAAACATTTTAATTTGGTTTAAGTCAGTATTTACTTATAGAGGGTTGATAAATCTTTAATTACACTTTAAATGATGACTAAAAGATTTACTTTTAGTATAACAAGACAGCTTTGCATATTAATCAGACAAATGTTTGCTAAGGCTTAGAAACTGTGCAATAAATATAGTATGGCATTGATCAAGTTGTTAAAACTCAGCACATAGATTTCCAATATATTTTATTAAATTATCCAGGAAGTCATCACCCTGTTAAGTCCAAGTGACACACCTGATGAGACATTAGCATGTGTAAATAAAAATGGAGTTATACTGTGCATGTGGGTGATTTTACACAGTGACTAAAAAAGGCCATGCAAAATTAATTTTACACAGTAAAAAGTATACACATAACCTACTGTGAAGTAGGTAAATGGATTCAGCCACTCCACTAAAATCTGCATGACAAAGAAACAGACTAAATAAATTAAGGGAAGTGGGTGCAGGAGAGACCTTTTCAACAAAAGTAACAAGGATGTCATGCACATTAAGACAGTCTTTCAAAAAAACCCAATAAATCCTATTATTTCACCCTCAGTGATTCCATTGCAAGGAATCAACAGATGGCCACTGGGTCCAGGGATTAATCTTTTTAAACTATCAGACATCTCCAGCATTCCTATACTTAGGGAATTTTCACAATGCTGAGGCTTTTCCTACCTTGGGAGAGAAAACTGCTACAGTCTTCAACATTTAAAGATAACAGGATAATTTAACATTTGAAAGAGTGGACATAAAGAGAAAGCATAGCTCCTATGAGGGATGAAGATAAGATGAATTCCTGGGAATATAGCATAGCACAGAATAAATGTGATCTTAGAAAAAAATTGAATCACTTTGAACCCCAAATTTTTGTTTGTAAATGGAGATAATACCTATGCTGGAGGAGAGTTGTGAAGAATATTTATGGAATATATAGAGTGATATATAGAGACAGAGGATATAAAACACTGAGAAGTTATGTAACTTGTCCAAGGTCATACAAAAGCAAATGATAGAATTAGATCTTGAACTCACATCAGATTTTCTCATAGTCCTTGACCGCTAGAGATAGCTACTTAATTAAGTCTGAAATTGTCCTCTTAGCCTGAAAGTTCAAGGACAACTGAATAGTGAAATATAAATATTCTTTTGGATTATTTTTAACTCTAGTTTTAAATTTTACATTACTTAGATTAATCTTATATCATTTCAGATTTTCAAGACCTCATCATATACTTTTTTTTTTTCCTGGTGGAAGAATGATATGCAAGATTTGAACATGGCCCTTATTCATACCTGATTTTCTGGGGCAGCCTACATTTAAAAATTCTGCACCATAAAATGCTCTGAAAAAGTTGGTATTTCAATATACAGCCTCTGTACTAGAAGTATCAGAAATACTGTATTCAAGAAGCAGAATCACACAGGAGTTAATAGCCAGGAGGCCCACAGTGCACCTTGATGTCAGTGGGTGTTCTGATGGGGAACACTGGACAGCAGTGTTGACGGGTTATTGCACTGGAGTTGTCTGATTTTCATCTAATAAATCCGATGATTGGTAACTACCAGACGTCTATATTTTAAACAAGTTAACAAGCTATAGGGGTGATTACATGCACAATGAGTTGAAGAACTCCTGATTTAGGAAATGATATCCATAAGAAAGAGCTCCACAAATCAAAGACAGCCCCTATGAATTTTCTACTAGAGACCTTTGAAATCCACTAGTCACTGAAGTTTGAAAACACCTGTTAGGTGGAGCATAATGATTTCTGTCCCATTCTGACCAGTCAATGCTTTTATTAAACCATTCACTCAGTAAGTGGAATGGAGGCCGGGAATGCATTGCAATGACTGAAATTTATGGAAATCAAGATGAGATGACAACCACCAAGCACCAGAGGCAGCATCTTTCTCTCAGGCATAATAACCACTTTTTGAGTTTGTTATTGGAACCCACTTAACCAAAAGCAACCAAAAGTACTGATGTAATTTTAATTAGGAACAAACACTCAAAACATTTTTTTTTTCATTCCAAAGGTGTGCTTTCATCTGACAAACTGTTTTTACTTTGAGTCATAAGCAATATACAAAGAATATATTCAAAACACAAAATTCCCAGTATTAGTACCCATCAGAAAGAGTAAGTTCAGAAAGAACTTGCATAAGAAAGAATTAAAGAATAAAACACTTTAAGTACTTCCTAAATAAACAACAATGAATAAATACTGAATGAGCCAGAAATGTTTTTAAACTCTCAAATGTGGATGCAAGAGACAGAGTGTCCTAGGAAGTGAGTTGAACATTTGCTTGAATGCTATGCTTTAATATAATTGTAAAGATTCTAGGAAAAATGGGCTCCAAGTGACTAAAATACATAATGAAGTCATCAAATCCTGGACAACCCCAAACATCTTTCTGGAAATGTTGAATATACTAGTTATAAGAGCTGCAAAACCTTCTCAGAGTGACTGCAGGGAAACACCCAGTAAATATGCATCAATGAAACTTCCCGCCTCTGCCCTTCTGGAACTTCCTTATTCACAGTGCAATCCTTTGTAAAGCCCACTTGAAACTTGAAACATTATTTTATTTATGAATGACAGTACTTCATATATTGACATAAAAACTCATTTTCTTTGGGATAGAAGGATGTCCTTACCTGTTTCACAGCTGGGCCCAGTAAAGCCTTGTGGGCAGGCACACACATTAGCAGCAATACACGCGCCTCCATTCCGACAGCCATCTTTGCAAAATGCTAAAATAATTCAGATACCCAATTTTAGTACTTTAGAAGTAGTTTAAGGTATTCCAAATTCAGCTATTCTTTAATCACTTGAAGATGTGGATATGAAATTATAAATGCTATCATATTCATGTAGCACTTTCCTTACAGGTAGGAAATGGCAATGGTATTCTTTCCAATGTTAGTTGTTAAATAAGATACTGAGCTTTCTTCTAACAAAAGAGCAATAACCTTACACAATAAGAAGTGTATTAGAATTAGGAGTGTATCTCCTCGTAACTATCCAGCTTGAAATTAAACCTAGAACAATGGCAGTTATCCCAGACAATTTTCTTAAGGAGTGAATCACCATTAGAGATTAGGATAAAGAAAATTATTGAATCCTGTGAAGCTCTGATCATTCTATATGCTAGTCAAAGTTCCAGGATCTTAGAGAAATATCATTATACAAAAAGTTCTGAATTGGTTCTGGTGATAACATTGCCAACAACAGAATTTGCTATCATGGTCCTTGGGAAGTCCTGCATGTCTCTGCTAAGGATAGGGCAGGATCTGGAAGGAACCCCCAAAAGTCAGTTGGTTTCCTTGATTTTAGCTCCTAAATCTGTCTTTATCCTAGACAAAAAGAGTATCTATTCTCGAAGGATTTACAAAGACAATGAGAATTTAAAACCTTTAAATAATAAAGAGTACATCTACCAAACCACGTGCATATCTTTCTGCAGTAATTGGCAAAGTCCATGATTCATGATTATATATGATTCATATATAAACTACATATCTTTTGCCATTCACAATAGAGATATACATGGGACCTATAGTCTTTATGAGACAACTTGCAATTGTAACTTCCAGAAGAAATGTACAGATCCTGAGAAGCTCTCCTTCCTTCAAAGGTAAGAGTCTGCATCTACTCATGATTTCAAGAGCTTATAATAAACTTGATTCTCTATATTAATTAGAGGAGTCATAATCAAGTAGAAATAAGACAAAAAGTATAGGATCCCCAGGTGAAATATTAAACCCAAAGTCTCAGAACATCCTGATGTATTGGGGTCAATTATTTTGCTATGGACTTTAATAGTCTGATTTTTCTGAGGGATTTGTCTAGCTTATCCAAAGAAATCTTTGTGAGATCTGGACACAAAAATGAGTAGGACCCCTTTAGAGTGCTCTAGACTAATATTTCTATAGACTTTAGCAAACCAGAGTAATTACTGGCTCAGCTATAGCTGCATTATTAGACTCAATTTCAAGGTCCACGCCGATGGGCCAATCCATTACAACCATCAGGTAGTTGTTTCCTACCAGCAGATACACAGCATCATAGGGAATTGATTTTAATATTTGGGGAATGGGCAGTTTGAAGCTTTAAATAGCTAAAAGTGGACAAATAACAAATAAATCTCTATGACATACATAGAAACCCAATGAGTCCAGTTGATTAGTACTCAACAGCTTAAGAGAAAGCAGAAAAGAAAAAATAACTCAAAATAAGAGTTCACAGTGGAGTACAGTAGTAGAACAAACGAGTAGATGCTGCTGCCAAAAAAAAAAAAAAAAAGCAGCGAAGTTTTGACAAAAATCAGTATCTAAAGCTAGGAAGATACTAGTCAAAGGAAGAGCCAGAGATGGCGAATGTCAAGAGCTGTGGAAGGAACACAGAAAAAATACTGGAAACCAAAGAACCTGTGGTTAGACAAACAAATGCAGAAACTTAGATTTCAAAGGGAAAGCAGTACAAAAATGCCCAAGATGTGGTCACGGTTATGGTCTGTGAGGGAGAAACAGAGATGAAACCCATAGTGGATGAGTCAAACAAAGAACATTAAATTAGAGGAGCTGAACAGTTTGAACACAAACACTGATATAACTAGAAGGATGGCAAGAGCTGAGAGAAACTCAGCGAGCCACATGTGAAGCTCAAATGACTGCAGGACGTGACTAAAAGGTAGATAACAGAGAAGATGAGGGGCAGAGGGAGTAGAGATGAACGGTATTATTGTTAGTGGAGGAGGGAGGGATTGGCCTTTAAAAACCTTTTACCTTTGCACGTAGTTCCATTCCCCACATAGCCTGGCTTGCAGACACAGCTGTGTCCTCCAACAGTGTTGAAGCACAAAGCATTTTCATCACAGTTGTGCTGATTTGTGATACACTCATCATGTTCTGAAATGAGGAATAAATACAATTTTGTTACTAAATATAGATTTTTAGAGACACCAGATTTTAAACTGCACCTGCATCTTGGTTATTGGATGGTATTTCCTTCAAACACACACACACACACACACACACACACACATATTTAGAAGTAACTCACAAATAATTAAAAATAGAAATTCTATTATGATCCAGTTATTCCAGTCTTGAGTATTCATCCAAAGATTATAAAAGCACTAATGCAAAAAGATAAAGTCATCTCCATGTTCATCACTACATTATTTACAATTGCTAAGATATGGAAACAACCTAAGTACTCATAGACAGATGATAGGATAAAGATGTAGTATATATACACAATGGACTACTATTCAGCTATATAAAAAAGATGAAATCCTGCTATTTGCAACAAGCTGAATGAACCTAGAGAGTACTATTCAGAGTAAAATAAGTCAGAGAAAGAAAAACATTGTATGATTTCACTCATATGTTAGGAAACAAAGCCAATCAACAAAACAAAACAAAGATCAAGTTCCTAGATTATAAAAACTAAATAGTGACAAGCAGAAAGTACCGAGAAAGAGGGTGGATAAATAAGGCAAAAGGGTGAAAAATAGAAATCAGACTTTGAGAGGTAAACATAATGTAGCATAAACAGAGGTTGACTTACAATGACGTACTTCTGAACTTACAGACCTACATAATGTTATAAATCAATATCAATTCAAAAATGTTAAAAAATTTTAAAACTCATATTTTGAAGTACTGCATACTCCTCTAGGGTTATATAAAATATGTACACCTCCACAAACTCTGAATGAAAAATGATTTGCATAAAGATTAATCAATAGTAAGAAGGACTAGAAGGAGGGGAGCATCATAGATGGGGATTAATTCTCAGAATTAGATCCCAGAGTTAGCTGTACATGATCCATGTGGTTAATAGTGAGTGACTTATTCTTATGAAACAAATCTGCCTCCTAACACTTTCCTGTAACATGGGAAGGGTGACAGAAAAGGATGTGTAACTGTATTGTTCCAAGAATCTTGACCTGCAGGATAACAGAGTTGAAGCTCTGGGAGTCAGGTGGAGTTAACATCCATATCCACACTTGCAGGCATAAAAACACATATGTGAACTGCTGGGGGAATATTTGACCACCTTGATATAAATTTTCTCCCTCTATAAAGAAATGATCACATTCTAAATGAGACAAAGTTGTCTTTATAGTATACTATCTATAATATGTATAAATACATATTTAAATACAATTAACATGATACCTCCTTTAACTACATGTAATCTGAGTCAATGCTGGCTCATGGTGCTGCCCATGTTCAAAGGAATATTAGGTAACTTCAGAATTTTAGCTCAATACTCAGCTAAAATATAAATGTAAGCAAAAACTACAGTGAATTTGAGAAAGAAAACAGATCTAACATCAAATTCAATATGAGTAGGAAATGAAATAATAATTTTGGTGATACCTACAAATTAGTTCCACCATCTAAAATCTGTATATTGGCATTACTTATTATTTGGCCTCTTACATAAATAATATATAGGCCTAAAAGTAAATATCTATTTTAATATTGTTGCTGTTGAACAAACCACTGATTTACTATAATGAAAACAATCTCATTTTAGAACTTTTTTGTTTTCCAGACTACATATAAATGTATATATATATGTATATTATTCATAAACATGTGCATAATACACATATATCATTCTAGAAAATATACTAGAATAGCAATGCAACTGTAAATTTAAAAAAATTTGTCTTTGTCATAATCAGTTGAGATTAAACCAAATCACTTATTTGGACTATTAAAATAGAATGCTATTCAATTTTTTTAGATGAAAATTTCATGATTTTTTTTGTCCAGTGTTATATAAGCACAAAGTTATGATAGCTTTAACTACAGACTGGTAATAAAATTCTTAAAAGAATATTCTCAATAATCTTTTGGATGAAATATTTCAATCACTAAGGTTTTATAATTGCATTAGTCGTTATCTTATTCTCCGAATTCCTGGCTGAATTCCACCAAATTATAAAAAATTTCACCCTTATTATCTAATTATCAGATCATTTCCGAGTCTTTATAAATTCATGAATATTGGTGATGGCTTAGAAAAAGGCTAGATTACAACTGGGGCTAGCCAGAGATGATCATAAAATTTCAGAGGGACCAGAATGGGCAGCCCACCTACCTTTGGGTTCAGCTGCCTGAAGCAAAATAAATCCACACTATGAAGTTTGCACCTGCTGCCAATTTTCTTCCCAGTGTAATTCAAAGTGCTGCAGTTAATCTATAAATCTCTATATGGACAGCCGCAGGCACTTTAAAGACAGATGCTGATTGATTTGATGCTGTTTTTATCCCTGCCTGGTTGTGTTGTTAATTAGACCGTGCTCCCTGGGCAGAGGAAAGGTCTAACAAGATTCATTTTAGCGCCCCATATGATAATGTTCAATAAACATTAAATAATTATACAACCTAGGATCCGATTTCTCCTCTATTGTCATTTACTCCACTGGTTTTTTAAATAAGTAAGTGTGCCCACAACTAACTCAAGGGTAAAGACAGTTTTCAGATTTTTAAACGCATCCATCTTCACACATATTGTTCCCTGGTCCTGAAGTGCCTGCCTCTATGAAGAGCCCTGTAAAATTCTTACCACTTTTAAAGATGACACTAAAATGTCATGGCTTGTGTGAAAATATCTTACTTTCTTCCTCCTTCAGAGCTAGGGTCTACAGACTGTTTTTCTTAGCACCATATATGTTGTTTTTATTATGTCTTATCATATTTGTCTACTTTTCCTTGGATCTTCATCTTCAAGCCCACCTGAGATTATAACTATGAACTGCAAGACTATTTCATTTGAACATTCAAAGAATGTTTTTTGAAAAAAATGAATGAATGAATGACCATATAAAAAAAACTAGGAAGTTCTACCTCTGACATCATTCAAGTCAAACCCAATTTGTTCAGTTGTAGACAGGACGCCAACTGGAAAGCTATTGAAAACCTATGCTGGCTTTTTTTTTTTTTTTTTTTTTTTTACTGATTTTACTATGGTGATGTTTTGCTTGATTTGTGATATCTCAAGTATTAACTAAAATAAGGACGACATATTTTGAAAACAGTAAATACTGACCCTTACACTATCACTTTAATTTTTCATACTACTTAAAGTTGTTTAAACTGTTCATAATTATCAACTAAAATATACTATGATCTTAGGAAAGCCTTTAAAATACTTATATCCTCACAGAAAAAATTACCATTAATTTGATGACCTATATAGAATGTGAATAAAACAAGAAGCAAATATTCTGTAGAGTCCTATTAATAAATAGTTAATTACTGCTGCTTCTTAGCCAGTTTTGGTCAAATGTCAGTATCTTACCCTCTCTCTGACCCACATATGTCAGAGGATTCCAACCCCAATCCACCAGTCAGCCCCTCCATTTTTAATTCTTCTTCTACATATAATAAATGCAATTAAATAAGGAGGTAACTACTAAGACAAAATTTAAATCATATATGTATGTTATGTTCCAATATTGGAGAAGAGCATATCAAGATATAACAGTGAACGATCTTCAAGTTTTATTTCACATATACTAAGAAGCAAACGTTAAGATTTAATGTTCATAATACCCGATCATAAATTTAATTTTTTTTTCTGAGCATGTGAAAAAAATATCATTCACGTGATATGACAATCCAGGTATCAGCTAGGATAAAACAAAATGTGTCTCTAACTCTTAGTCATTATTTATATTAGCACATGACTATTTTAATTGAAAGATAATCATTTTATCTATACATTTTAATTTTAAATAGAATGGATCCTTGATGCTCTGTGCAATATTCTCAACATATTTAACGTTATTCTTTTTTCTTTAACCCTATATGAGCCTTACTAAAATTACAGAACTCAGGGCAAAGGATTGGGAAACCTTCTGTTCGTAATAAAATATACACAATCATAAGATTGAGAGTAGCTTTTCAAAGCAAAGGAAGATACCAATATGGTCGAGTACAAATACCTGCAATACAAAGCAACAGGCTCACAGAACTTAGATTTCAGCACTAATTTCCCCAACTTAGAAATCTCCGGAAGTTCAACAGCATGCAGTGTGGCAAAGGGTACCTCCAAAATCTAAACATCTCTGTGATACCAGATGTCAGGCTCTAATAACACTGTCCATCACTTACGGATAATTCTGCTTCACATTACCAATGATACCCTAGATCCTCTGGCTGAGAGCTTTATACATTAGATTCTGATCTTCTGATAAGATGACATAGTATACTTTCATAGCTGGACCACTCTTTCTCCTCAGAAGAATGTAATCACCCACAAGAATTATAATGTTCATGCTGCGTCTTCTACTTTCTTGTCTAAATCTTAAAATGTTAGGAAGACAGCAAATCCTATAACATAACAGGTTTAAGTACCACGAAGAAAGTTCCTTTACTTTCCCTGATCCAAGTGTTTCTTTTTTTTTTCTTTTCTGAAAAACATGCACATATGTATATATTTAAATTCATATATGTTTACATATATACATATATGCATATTTATATACAAATGTGCATAATGAATAAATTCTCATAGATTAAGGAAAGGTAATGCTATCAATACAGTGATCATCTACCTCTGGACTTAGCTACTATCTGATGGTTGCAAACATAAGAACAAGATCCTTTAGATAAGACTGAATAACTCTTAAAGCAAAGAAATCTATAAAAGACGTATAAACTAGAACTGAGCGCCTTATAATCACACCATAAAACTATATGTTTAGAAGAGTGGCAATTTCAAACCATTTTAACGGCTTAGTAATTTCTTATTAAATTTCTGTAGACTGGATTTCTTGCATTAAGATATTGATGAGTTTTGCAGAGGCTCAATGAATTTCACCCATATGTATTCATTCCTCATCAAAGGAAATGGACAGGTACCTGTAGTGGTCTGTGAGGACCATCAGAACAGCACAGTGCATGGCCCCGCAATATAGAAACCTCTGGTTTTACACGAGCAAGAATGACAACAACAGTGAATCCTCAGATAAAATGTGCCATCGCTCTTCTATCAAAATAAACAGGCTTTAAACTTGTTCACAGCTCCACAGTACATCCATAACATAATTATTTTATGACAGAACTTTTCAAAATAATCAAAAATAAGGACTATATTACAACTCAGAAATTTATAGATGGTTTGGGGGAGTCTATCAAAAAGAACTGGGACCTTTCCCTCCCTCCCTTCTCTTCCTTTTTTCCTTCTTTACCATCTTCCTCTCCACAGATATTTATGGTCTATTATATGAAGACACTGTGCTCTCTGCAATTGAAACATTCGTGTTTCTTTGGAATCACTGTTATAATTCATTAAATGGCCTAAAATGTTATTTCCTAGAACCATAACTAAATATGAAGGATTGAATAGGGAAAAAAGTGAGAAAATTATGTCTATTTTAATGAGCCATAGCAGGGAGGCAGTTAATAAATATGATTGTCAGAGAGGCATGATTTTTGATGTCATTTTGTTTGAGTTCCCAGTTGCCTTGAGAAAGTTAGTCAACATTTCAAGTTTAAGATTAAGAAATTATGATACATCCTTGTGGAAGTACCTCCAAATCACCTCCAAAGGAGCAAGTCACATACCCAGGGGCTCAAGTACTGGGTTCCAGGGGGAGACAATCAGTGCGGATAACTAAATAAAAATAAAATGAAATGCTTCCTCCTCCTCTCTCTTCCTGACTGCCCACTCGCCTTTATTCCTGCATGCACCTTTCCTTTAAAATAAAAGATAAGAAATTAGAGAGCTGTTGTCAATTATAAATAATGATTAAAAGATACTGGAAAATGATCTATGCTTAACAAACATTAGTTACTTTCTTAACTACTTTAGTGGGAAAATTTATTTTGTCTTTATTAGGTAAATAATTCCTCTCCTATTCTGTGACAAAAAACTGTTTCAGAGTTTTCTCTTTTCAAAATCTGTTCAGAAGTCAAATACATTTAAAACATTTTTCTGGTTTCCAAAATGTCATTATACTTTCAATGGTTACATGAAGGAAAAAAGAAAATGCTTGTTTCATACTGACCAAAGCTACTCATTTTGTTTTTTATTATTTACTTTATATTACAGAGAAAAAAGATCTATTCACTACAATGTGATTTTTCTCAAAAACCTTATTTTATCACCAT
The DNA here is from genome assembly GCA_004363575.1 of Solenodon paradoxus. Classification (NCBI taxonomy): domain Eukaryota; kingdom Metazoa; phylum Chordata; class Mammalia; order Eulipotyphla; family Solenodontidae; genus Solenodon; species Solenodon paradoxus. The sequence continues at coordinate 418,974 of RJWH01000261.1, read as the reverse complement.
TATAGAGGAATAGGAAATTATATTTGAAACATGCTCAGTGCTCACATTAGCAACAAACTCACTAAAACTCATTTTCAACACTAACACATTTTGTTCACTGACACTCAAGTTTCCTGCTCACTGACCATGCCAATTCAATACTGGCTTCTTGTTATCTTTCAGTTTTTTGGCCACTAGGACTATGTTCAGATTTCCTTCCTGTGACATGCTTGGTTTATTTTCTTCTAGTCTTTTCGCAGTATGCTCAGCCTTATTTGGTTCTAATCCTTATTTGATCAAGAATCTTAGAACCTAAACACACTCAAATGCTCTTCCTGACCTTACATAATTTCCACAAGAAAATCCAAATACTAACTTTAAGGCAAAAAAACCTTTTATTTTGTTTCAAGAAATAAATGTCTGAACACATCGCAGGGCAGTAGATTCTTGTAACTATTGTCTGATAATTTACGTTTGTTCTTTCAAAACATTTGTGAAGCTATTCGGTTCTAGTCCTCTGGAGGGTGTAAAGGTACATGAATTGGGATTTGTGATCTCAAGGAAATTTTGAACTGTTAGAGGACTGGTCATTGCAGAAATAACTATGACATATTTTAGACATTGTTTTGTGCTGTAAGAGAGAATATAGTAATAGTAATAACTATGGCAATAACAATACATGCTACAAAGCACTGCACTGTTTTATATGCATTATATTTTTCAGTCTTCACAAACATCTTTTCGGGTAGTTACTATCATCATTCCTATTTTACAAACAAGAATTCTAAAGTCTCTTAATTATATATCTTGTCCAACGTCATATACAGGAAATAACAAGGCCAGGATTTGTCTCCAGTATTTTTTTTTTAAACTACAACCACTAAACAAAGATTTCATGAGGCTTAAATAAGAGATGAAGACTGACTGAGAGGTCTAAGAAATTAAGATGTAGGAAATAGGCCTAGCAAGTGGGTCTTGAAAAGACAGGGAAAATTTTAAGAGGAAAGAGTAACGATGGGAAAGATCATCCCAAATGGAGAGGACACAGGTGCAAAGATAAAATGGGGTGTGGTAGGGGTCTCAAGTGTGCACTGGCATTGGTGATAACCAAGACATACCATAAGGGATGAGCATGTCAAGGACCAGAATGAAGCATAATTTTATCTGATGGGCATTATAGCCAATTCCAGCTGTCAAATACAAGTAGTATGATACAATTAGAGTTGATTTTTAGGGAAATCAGCAGCAATGTATAATGAAGAGAAACTGACTTCCCTTGACAAAGTGGTTGTCCCACATCAGCAAACCAGTATTCCTTTCTCTTTTTATTCCTTCTTTTACTTATTCTTCCTTTTGAGTCAGAGTTAGATAAATATTGAGAGTTGAGATTAGAGTCTGTTAACACTGAGAGAAGAAACAGAAGGATGAGAATGATAAAAAAAAAAAAAAAAAAAAGAGGAGAGGAAAAGGAAGAGGAGGAGGAGGAGGTAAAAGAAAATAGAAACAGGTGCTTATTATCTGCCTAGCACGGTACTTACTGAGCAGTGCATTTGTGCAGTGTGAAGAAGGACTACAGGGCACAGGAAGGATAGTTGGGAAGCCAGCACCAAAATCATGACTCAGACCTTTAAGGCAGCAGTCAAGACTCATTTTATACATCCTATTCTCTACACTTTTGTAGAATGAAACCGTATTTTGTAGAATAAAACCATATAGAGGGCCTCAAGCAGAATGGACAAAGTGATGAAGAAAGGGACAGATTTAGACACAGAACTGATAGGATCCACAATGAATCAATATTAGATTCAAGAAGGAAAAGACTTTGGATGACTGAGAATCTGGTGGTGAGGTGAAGCAAAGAAAGAGAGCTTCTTACTTTCAGGATTTTGTTATTCTTGTTCTTGGCTTGGTATGATTTGGTTTTTATGGCAAAGAAGAAAATAAAATTAAGAAGTCAAAATATCAAAGCAGAGACCATATTAGGAAATTAAATTCACTCTATAACAATCTCAACTCAATCTTCCTGTTAGATAACCAACTGTATTGTAAACTTTGGCATCTAATTTGTCATTTGTCCTAACAACCAATACAATGACGGACACAAAATTGCTCTCCAATGAATGTTTGTTAGAAGTGAATGAATCACTGTGTTTCCCAATCTAATATGCAAAACATTCAGAAATGTGGAAATGAAAACTATTCACAGTATTCCATAGTGACAGCCCTGCACATCTCCTGCTTTCTCCTCCTTACTCCTCAGCAGTAACACTGCTCTCTCTTCAAATACCTACCTCAAACTTATCCCCTCAAACACCTAGCAAGAACTCCAAACTATTCAGGTCATCTGAAAGAACGTCCTCAGATCTCCCATCCACAGAAGCTGTGGTTAAACCTGTCCTTGAGGCTTTCTTCCTCACACCACGAATCTGGTAGTCACCTTAGGTTTCTCCTCCCTTACCCCAGTCCCATATCCTGGAACCAATTCATCTGAACTCTACTTCCTTGTCAGCCTTCCTTTCCATTCCTCCCATCTCCATCCCCGCTGCTCTAAAACTGCCCAAAATTGAATTATTTTAAGAACTATAAAATGTCAACGGTTGTCCTTAGTTTTGTATATATCCAAATGATTATTAAAAGATCTTTTCAAGTTAATTCTGAACTCTGCTTCTCTTTTCCAATATCTCTTCTCTTTAAAAAAATTTAGGGACACACAAGAGTTTTTATGAGCCATTGACGCACTTACATTATGACACTTTTCTCTCCCGAACTGTATCATTTAGAATGCCCAAGTGAACCATTCTATTAATTATAGTATTTATTGAGATTCTACTCAAGGCCAAGAGTCCTACTAGCCAATCTTTGTATATTTCACATACACATTCCTTCTTTCTGCCCAGAAGCCATTCCCCACTTTATTTGCCTAACCCCCCTACTCATTTCACTCTCATATCAAACAATGATTCTTTCTGTGAAAAACCTTCCTTCATACTCTCTAGTTTAATTTAGATGAGCCCCCAAAGAATCAGCAGAGCCTTGTGCTTAATTCCTGGTAACACATACTTGAAAGTCAGAAAGAGTAGTAGAGAGTAATAGTTAAGCTTAAGGACTTTGGAACCAGGCTATCTCAGTCCATATCATGACACTGCATTTTATTAACTTAGGCAAATTATTTAATCTCTTTAAAGCACAATCTCCTCTGGTATATGAACTAAAAATACAGGAGTTAAATCTCCAGCAGGATTTGGGGCAGTACTCAGTAATCAAATAAATATGATTATTCCTACAGAATTGGATAGAGATGAGAAATAGTGTCATGTTAGATCAAATTTTATTGCCAGGTGAAGGTTTAAATAAGTATTCAATTCCAGTGCTACTGGAATTTTCTGGAGTTTAGAATTGGAGATTTTGATCTCTATGTTCTTCAGAGTTGCAACGATTAACTGACGTACAGAAAACACTGAGAATAACCTGGGTGCAGGTGAATGTTTCATGAGTTAATATTAGACTAGACCTTAATACACTGTCAGAGATTGTTAGTTTACTTAACTACCCCATACCCATTAATCAATGCATTCCTTAAGATGTAGTGTTTTTTTATATAGATCTTTGATTCTTGCTATAACACCTAACACAATTTAGGTGCTGGGTAAATATAGCTGAAGGAATAATAGGCTTCAATCTATACAAAATTCAATGTTTCAATTTCTCAAAGTCTTTCATAGCCAGAGTTTATTGCACTCACCCTAAATCCACTGACTATGCATGGGATTTAACATTTGGAGAAGCACCTGTGTGTTGCTTAGGAGATCATGATGCTCAGCTTCACCCAGACAAAGGTTCATGCTCATTGGTCCTATGTTTTCATGTGAACACTGCCCCCAAATATGGTAAGAGTATTTCTTAACTTATTGACATTTATTTAATAAAAGAAAAGATTTTACTAGTCTACCAAAACCTGCTGGAGAAAAAAATCATCCCCACCTAGTACTAAATTATTTAGTCTTTCACTGAAAGCTCTAAGGCCTGACCTATTTTAATATTTACAATAACAACAATAATAATGAGGAGGAGGAAGAGAAAGAGTATATTAAATAAATCACACCAGAAAAATGTATCTTAAACAAAATACAACATAAAAGGTAATTTTTGAAATATGAAATTATTTAAGAAAAAACATCCACAGTATTCCAATCTAGATAGTCTTTCCAGTGCATTTTAAATGATTTCAGATATCTATACTTGGATCAAATACCATACTCTGACATTTTATCTTTCAATTTACAGAAAATAGAATAGTTCCTTAGATTTTAAAGAGTTTAAAAATTTAAAAATTTTAAAGACTATGAAGCAAAGGCAGTTCATCAACCTTTCCACTTGGAGATGCAATTTTAGAAATGGGCTTCATTACAAAATTCATCTAGATACATGACTATTCTAAAATATATACACAAATATATATACATATAAATATATAAAAATATAGTTCTTCAGTATCCTTGATAAAATACAAAATATATATATAAGTATACCTTTGTGTACTTTTATTTTATGATGAATTTCAGAGCATATAGTTCTCTGATATTTTAGAGCTAATATCTTTTATCATCCTTTAATATTTCTACTTGCAATGTTTGTTTATATTATAATATGTCAAATTCTACTGTATTTAAGTAAGAATTGTGATTGTTAAAGACTGGATAATGCAGGAATTCTGTCATCAAGATATTTGCAGATGTTTTTCCTTCATAAATATAGCACACATAAACACACCACTGCATGTGTGTATGCATGTGAACGTATTTTATATATGCATATATGCATTCATATATTAATTTACATGCAGTAGATATAGAGAGATTTTAGGTGGCAAGTTGATGACTAATTTACACCTGTGTTTTACTCAGTTCTTGAGTGGCAAGAATCAATTTAGTAGTATAGCAAAATCTCTCTCTGTCACTTAGAAAGTCACTTTTTTTTCAATCCAAAAAGGATTTTCTCTTTCGATAATATGGCTAGAGTGCCTCTTTGTTTTGTATTACATTTTTTTTTTTCAAGGATGTGAGATGGCTTTTATGCTAAACCTCATTCTGAATCACTCACTTTTACTTGATGAGTTTCTTACAGATGCGGTAATTTTTTTCTTAGTTTCTCACAGAGGGCTCTTGCCCCAGGAATCAGGAAAGTGTTTGGAGGAGTTTGAGAAAGACTTTAATCTGCCAACTCTCTCATTCACTTTCTCTGAATAAAGCACACCTCACCTCAACAAGCTGACAACACTTTCCTTCTTACGCCCATTAATTGCACTTAAGCCTTTGGCCTCTGGGATCCCAACCACAATAATGCTTGAAAGCTAACGGAAAACAGATCTCAAGACTAGAAAATGTGCAGCTTAAGGAATAGCTAATTAATTACATGGGGATAGATTCTGAGCCCAACTTTCTATACTTTCCCTTTTCATTTCACTATTTATCTTCTTACTTCTCTGCTTCTTACCCATGCTTCCCAACAGTTAAGCTGTATTTATGCTCCTCTCCAATCTACTCATTCTATGTTTTTTATTCTTGTAACAGTATCAATTAATTTTTTTTAATTGTAATTTGTAATCTTCTCTCTGACTACAAGTGTATATTTTAATTATAATCAGTAATGTCCTGCTCTGGGGAAAACATTTGTTCTTTGTATTAAGAGCTCTTATTCTACCCTCCTATAATTACACTCAGCATCTCCCTTATTACTGCCTTCTTTACCCCCTTCCTTTCTCTAGGGACCTAAATCTAGCACAACTGGAAAGCAAGTATTTAAAGGCATGCTCTTTTAATATTATTTAAACATGTTCCACATATCTTTCCACATATGATAAAATCCAGTCACTCAGAATGTCACTTTCAGGTAAGGTGGGATGAAAGAAAGATGACAGGAAAGCAAAATGGGAAAGATTTGAAATTACTGAAGAATAACTTGACTCCACTTGCTTCTGGGCCTCTACGGTAGATTGACCAAGTTGACCAGGAGTCACATCTCTGTTGACTAGTCCTGCTTCTCCATCTTCTAATTTGTCAACCCACTGTACCCCAAGACAAAATTATAAACTAAATGTTATAAACTAAATGTCTCTCTCTCAAATTTGTATGTTGAGTCTAATTTTCAGTGATGTTATGTGGAGGTGGAATCTTTGGGAGATGATGGGGTCATGTGGGCAGAACCTTCAAAAATGGGATCAGTGTCCTTATGAAAGTTACCAGAAAACTTTCTCACGCTTTCCAACTTGTGGGGACCCAGGGTAAGATAACCTTCTATGAGTCTGTGAGCCAGGAGCCTTGATTATGAACTTCCCAGCCTCTCGACCTAAGAGTAATATATGTTCATTGTTCACACTATGCAAACTGTGGTAACTTCTGCTACGCAGCCCAAAAGGACTAAGACACTAAATAAAAATGCTTATTTTATAAGTGTAACTTTTTCAAAAGTCCCAGAGAATTTGGAAAAACAAAATTATGGGATCATGATTGGAAACATTTGAGAAACAGAATTCTTCAGATGTGAAGACAGAGATCATTCACTATATGCATTTCTAAACAATAGAATTTAAGGGACTTAAAATAGTGATGTTAATCATATTATAGATTTAGTTTTGAAATAGGAAAGTAGAAGTGCTGAGACTGGTTTGCCCTCTGTTTTTAAATTTTCATTCCCATTGCGACAGCTTCATATGATACTTTCAAGGCTCAGCATCTTTGCCTAAGCTGCTTCCTCAGTCTGTTGTTCTATCATAAGACAGAACATCTTGGATTGCAGCTGTCTGTTTACTTGCTGATCTTCACTGGTAGGTCTTAATCTCTTCGATGACAAGTAAGATATATTTTGTTTTTTTTGTACCTAACCAGAGCAAAGACTGGTTAGAGGGCAGTTAGTTCCATCATGATGTGTATCAAACAACTTCATAACCACCCCTAGATGTCTAAGTAGAGACAGAATGCATGACTGAAGTATAAACATGGCTTCAAGAGGAGACACTTAGCTTCCTTGTCAAGCATGTTATCACTGTCAAGCTTTCTGCAGGTACTCCTGCTGCATCTTGAGTGTCTGGTAGAGGGTCTAGTTGGAATGTGGTGTCTTATATTTTTGATAGGTTTCTTGCATAAAAAATGAATACGTTTGGCATGACACATCAACAGAAGAAGAAAATATCATCTAGAATATTATAAGAAGCTCTTGGTCTGAATGCCCAATACTTGCAGCACAAGGCTTTTTTTTTTTTTTTTAGCTCTAGTTAATTTGTATTTTTGTACTCTATTCTCCCTGTTTCTATACAACTATTCTAGAGAAAAATACCTAGAAGACTATTCATTTTTCTGTGTCTAATCAAATCTTACAACACATTCTCATATTTCCAAATCTTTCCAGAATTGAGTTAAAAAAAACCAAAAATTCAGGTTTGCCAGTACAAATGAGCTTATTAGCATTTTCCCCCTTGTGTGATTACTCCTGACAATTCTACATTATCTAATGTAAAATGAATCTGAAGGCAATTTTTAAAAATTGAAAGATATAGGAAGAACCTCAGTTATAACCACTATAACCATCTATAAAGAAATCCCCCATTTATTTGAAATGACACGATTTTTTAAAGTGGTTTTACACACACATACACACAAGTGTATTCTGTTAAAATGCAAACACCCTCCGGGAGTCTTCTTATTTCATACAGCAGGCAGAATGATTCCTTCCAAACAGGATAGATCGTGACATTCCTCTGCCCTGAACTCCCCCTTGAGAGTAAAATTTAGTCTGCTATAGCCACAGTGTGCACCCAATGAGGTCATCTTTGACTCTCTTCTTCCCAGTCACACCATTCTCTGTGTTCCTTTAACAGAAATCTGACCTCACCCTTGGATGCTGGTAACCCATGTGTTTTCACAGCTCATTTGCTCATCTCTTCAGGACTCTGTTCAAAGGGCACCTTCTCAGACAAACTCTATCTTATACTCCTTTCTTACCTAAATTTCTTCTTCACAGTATTTTCACATACCTAATATTACACAATACAAAGTTGTTTACTTATGTATTTCAGACCTATCTTCCATGAGGGCAGAGGTCCCAATGTGCTAACTGGTGAATCTATAGTACCTAAAATACAATGTATTCATAATAGAGACCACAGAATTTTGCAATTAAAGTTGAGTCTTAGAGGTTGCACCTTTCACCTTTTATTAATTGATCACATGAAGGTACTGAGGCTCAAAAAGATTAAATGACTTATCCAAGGTCACAGTTAATAAGCAACAGAACTGGATCTCAGTTATATTTATTTCTAGCCCATTAGCCACTGTTCACTATAAGAACAAACATGTAGAATGCCTGTGGCGACTTTCAATTCTACAGAAATTTATACTTTTGGTTTTCTAGAAAAGTCTCTCTATAAAAACTGTAATGGTTTTTAATCTCTGTTTTTGTTTTCTTTCCATTCACCAAGAATGAGCCCTAGTTTGATTTTGCAAATCCCAGAACGTGAAAGCTAACAGGGTGTAACAGCTGGTATGTCCCACGCTCGTCACATTCAGTGGTCTGTAACAGGGTAAATGACACAATTACCTGCTGTAATTACTGCTGCTGACAATACAGACTCCCTGGTGAATGCCTTATGAAATTCAGAACTGCTTTTCTTGTCAATCCAATCAAAATCTCTGCCTACATATTTTGGGCAGTATTTTGCTAAATAAATGTTTAAAAATTAAAGTCCAAATCTAAGTGGACATTTATTACCGAACATAATTCAAGTACTCTGCATGCATTTGGTTTTAATCTAATTTTTTTTGCAGTGAAATGCAAATCTTTTTGACTGAGTTTTTTTTAAATCAATAATCTGCTCTCACTGGCTGTAAAGATGCACAGGATACTTCATAGGAAAGCAAATGCACAAAAGAAATCAGAAGAACTGAAAAAAAATAAAGCATCTACTAAAAGCCTCATCAAGAGTGGTCTGATGTATACCACACCTGTTACTTATTTCATTCCATCTATAAAAAACACTTGAGAACATGGACAGACACAAACAACTGTAATCATTGACTCGTCTAAATTTGACTGGTATTCAAAACCTTTCATAAATGACACGTAGGCTGTCAGAATAAAAAAATGAATAAAAATGCACAGGGACATACTTGCTTGCATATATGACCTGCTTCACTATTTTAAAAAATATAATCAGCAAGTTCTCATTCTAAGATTGGGGTTAACAGATTGAGTAGCTTAAACACAGTGTTAAAGAACACCTCATTTAGGAGAAAGTAGTAGAAGCTCTTTTGGCAAACATTCAAGGAACACACTCCCTGTGGATAACACCAATATGTTAGAGAACTATATTAGCAACCAAATTAATTTGATTTTTCAAATAAGTGGTTCCTATTGTAACGATGTGATATATTCCTGGAATCCATATCAGAAGGGTGATTATCATTAAATGGAGCTAATCATATCCTTACTGGGGTCACATGTTCTAACACAGCTTGGCATCAGCAGTAGCAACCTATGAATAAGTGGGTGAGGAGTTCCAAAGCAAAGGATATGTATTTGATAATCAGTGTTGAATATGCTCAGCCATAAAATGCAAAGAAGAGAGGACTAATACATAATTTAAATACACAGTGACTTGAAACAGAGATACTCATTCCAGTGACCCAAAAGAATTGTACCCATCTTAACTTTTTAAATTTAATTAAATATCCTTGTTCTTTGTAACAAACTTAGGATAAATAAGTGTTATCCAAATATCAAGAAAAATGTTATATAACTATCAAGAAGAATGAGTAAAAATAAGGGCATGGATTTTCATGTATCTGAATGTACCAAAAAGAGAACTTTTACATTTTAAAATATAATAACATGCAATACTAGTCAATAGTACAATGGCTAAATAACATCACTTTTGGAAGTGAAAGTAACAGTAAATTCTTCCTAAAATGTTTAGACTTTGCAGCTATCCAGTGGTTATTAAAGAATTGCCGCATATCTACCCATGTGGTAGAGAGAGGTAGACCACTCAGTAACTGTAATCCAAGTCAAACTGTGGTTTCATGAAAACAGAGATTGAGATGATCAAATCTGTTATTTGAATCTCCAACCCCACTCAGTTTGCTGTGGGCTATTTGGATCTCCTGATTTGTCTACCTGTCATATTCTTCCCCAGCCTAGTCCTCCCCCTCATGACTCCAATGAGGCCTTACCTGATCACATAATTTAAGTAGGTTCCCAGTATTGTTCTCTATAGCATTCCTTCATAGCACCTGTTTAACATGTGAGACTATTTTTCCACTTGCTTGTACCCAGATGGTAAATCAATAAGAGCAGAATTTGTGTGATCAGCACTGTGCCCAGTCTAGATATGGATTGGATCACTGTATCCATCAGATTAAAGGAAGTTTTTTCCCTATGTATGCCATTTATCATATTTTGTAATTCTAAATTTAAATTTCTAAAGGTCTGAAGATTATTAAATATGTAGGTGATAGATGAGACTAAGTCTTTCTATTCAATGTAGAATAACTATAATGTCAGGCTTTTATTTGAGTGCATTTACATTTCAAAATACATGATATTATATGAAATATATCCGAATTTTGGCAAAAGGGAGTCCAATAATGTAATTCCATTGTACTGCATTAATTTTCCTTATGAATGAGAACAATTTCTATACAAATAGTCTAAATAGTCACTTTCAAACTGAAGCATGAAAGGGTGTAATTTCAGCTTTAGCATATTAGCAGAGTCCACTATAAAAGCAAAATATTGGGTTAGTTTAATATTATCTTTTTAAAAAATCACTTGGAAATCATCTTAGGAGAATTTTTGAAAAAAGCTCCCAGAACATCTTTTATCTATTGATAGGATTATGTAGTCGATAGGATTATCGGAAATCAGATTGATTTTTAGAGGATTAAAATATGAAGACCCAGTTAAGAAACACTGTGTATCTGAGTAAGATATAGGGTTGTTTTGCCCTGCAGCAATGATTCAGAAGCAGAAGCATCACAAAGAGGTCACAGGCAAGCTTGTTTGGAAATGTACAAAATGTCACCTTCATAGTCACACATTAATAATACACAGTCTTCATGGACTGACCACATTTCAGAGAAGAATTGGGCACATGGAATGAAATAATACATTAGTAACTCTGGCACTTTTGGGTTAAAAGGTTAAAAGGTTATCTTCCTCATTTATTTATAAATGCCATGACAATTGAATCAGAATTCAGACTGAAAATATTTATTAGCAAACCACCTTCTTCAGACATTATCACCAATCACAGAAACTGGCTTGCATTTAATTTGCTGATACTGTCATCGATACTCAACTACACTGCAATTTTTACTTCCTAACCCAGAACAAAAAGAATATGCATGATTTTGGAGTATTTATCAGTTTAAAAATTTATTTTCTAATTTTCTCTCCTTTTCTCTTCTGCAGATTCCTATAGGTAGCACTGACTCAAATTAAATATCTTTAATGGAACAAAACTGTTATGATAAATAGTGATACACTGTTACTTATTACTATGTTACTAATTAGTTATAGCCTAATTGGTTCTTTATCCATACAAAAGCAATTCCTATATGTCTATTTTGCATATTTAACGTTCCACCACTTTGATAATGTATAATTATTTTGGTATAATCAGTAAAGTTAATATGAAGAGGAATGCCTCAACATTAGCTGGGATGCATATGAATGTTTATGTTTAGCTACTATTTTTTGAGTACTTAAATGTGCCATGTACTACACAACATATGATTTATTTTGTTCTTGGATTTAATTATCAGAACAATTCAATGAAATAGCAGTGTTATTCCCATTTTAGAGACAAAGCAAATGGGTTATAAAGAGATTAAATAAATTCATCAGTGGTCACAGAATCTGAAGTGGGGATATAAAATTCAAAGATATGCTGAATTACAAATCTGAAATCTTAAACACTAAAATAAGTTAAGAAAATCTAATTCATCTACTTGATCTTTACCTGAAATTTTACGTCTTGTGAAAGGTAAATATGGAATCCTGTGACTTCTGCAGTCACGTGGTCACACTGTGGAAAAGTCAAATGCCTCATGCAAATGGAATTTTCACTAATGCAATGAGGGCAATAATTCCAATGCGTGATTTCTTTTGAAAATTATATGAAATAACTTAGATAAAACATTTAGAACTCTGATCTATTGGAAGCATTTATCTAGTTTTTAAAAATTATCATCACTCCTGCTTTAAGAATCAAAAGAACAAAGTATAAGCAAGCTTTAGTCAATGGCATTAACACATTTGAAGTAATAAAGGGACTAAACACATGAAACCTGGAAAATGAAAACTAAAAGAAGTAGAATATGATATATATTTTACTTCATTAACTGCAGAAGAGCATACTGGTCAAATAATGCCAGTATTCCAGTCTCCTAAAAATCACCGCAACGATTTCTTTTGCTCTATAGATTCAATTATCACTCCAGTTCTAGTAGCACAGGAGAATGTTGTAAACCAGCATATGAAAAATCAAAAAGAGTTTCTTGACTAGTAGATGGGATTATCAAGGAAACTTTCCAGTAGAAAAATAAACCAAAATGGGAATAACTCAGGAAATAGGTTAAGAAAATAAGAAGATGATAGATACAAAAAATTTGGTACAATTTTCATGGTAAAAATCTGGGGCAGAGACAGATAACAAAACAAATTTTAAAAAGCAGATAAAAGCACATGGAAAAAGATCCAACAGAAATATAGAAAAAACTGAAAACAAAAGATAAAATGACAGTAATAAAGCCTCATATATCAATAATCACCTTAAGTGTAAATGGGTTGAACTCATTAAAGAACAGAGAATAGCTGAATAAATACTATAAGACATAAAATGATGACATCTTGACTCTTGTGACAATATGAAAGGAATCTGAAGTAACAATCCTAAGAAAAATAATTTATAAGGAAAGATACATATGACATGTTTTCATTAATATTTCAAATATAAAGAGACAAAGAAAATGAGCTAAGGAAACACAACAAAACAGCTCTTAGACTCATAACAAAATGGTGGTTATATGAGGAAGGGGTTGGAGGCAGCAGGAAACACTAGAGAGGTCATTTTGATAACGATAAATAGCACTAGAAGTGTGGTATGGTATGCGACAGACATATATATATATATACATATACATATATATACATATACATATTCAAGATGTGAAGCTATACTCCTCAAACTTATATAGTATTGTAAACTGACAGTATATCAATTAACAGCAATAAAAAAAACAGAAAAAAGAAATAGCGTGTGTAGCAATAGGAGAAAAACAAATTCCATGCAGATAAGCAAAATAAATGTCTGAATCATCAGGTTAATGCAAACTGAGCAGAAAGCAGTTTGATGAAGGGGTAAGAGCAATGGTATAAAGGGGCAGAGAGACATGAGAAAAGGAATTTGAAGCAGGCATGTAAGAGGTCATTGGTGATTTCTAAGTGAACGATTTCAGAAGAAAGAATGAAGTAGGCTTACGAAGAGTAAAGAAGTGTCAAAGCAGCGCTAGAGAAGCAGAGAGTATCACAACCACGGTCTTCACACACTTTGTGATACGTAGCTAGAGAGTGGTCCTCTTCAGTCTATAAAATGTCAACTCCAAAGAAACTCTTGTACTCAGTATGATCTGAAGTTATGTGACAGTCAGAGGAAGAAAGAAATCATAAAAAGCAATACTTACATATTTTAAGCACTTTAACGTAAAAAATACAAATGAACATTAACTTGTCAGTCTACAATGAAAAGCCAAGTATTTGGCTTTGAGTGCCTCATAGTCTTTCTTTCATAAATCACACTGATAATGGATTCGGTAGCATTCCAGATTTAAGTTATTCAAAGTGGAGTGAAAATTAAAGACACTTGCAGAACAATTTGAATGAAAAATAGTAGATTTTTATGAAGTCCCCAATATTTCTCATTGTTCTTAGCCACAACTTAATAACACATTTTAAGTGACTTGACTGCATCCAGTTTTTCCTATATATTCAACTTATATTTTGTGAAACAACACTCTTTTTGAGAAATATCACTTTTACATAGTGGATTGGTTAAGTTGGTACACTATAAAAGCTACTGTTATATACAGAAAATTGTTAAATTTCTTTCTACACTCATTTCATCCCTGTAAAATTCTTTATCCTAAGGAAAAATACATTCAGACATAAAGGTTTCAAGCTGAAATGTTATCTTAAAAGAAGCTATTTAATTGACCACATATCCTAAATAAAACTGACATTCATCTAATTCCTTCTATTATATAACTTACGGAGCTATTTTAAGTAAGAAAATGTATTTTAAATGCAAGCACACATAAAATAATCTGAAAATTGCAAAGTATTCTATAAAAGTGAGCATTGTCATTCATCTGTTAACCCTTTTTTTAATCCAACAACTAGTGTTGACCACCTACTATATATAAAGCTATTGCTAGACACTACCTACATGCATGAAAACACAGACATGTTTGCTGCATTTCTAGGGCTTCTAATATGAGAAAAACAGGTATTAAATAAGATACGCAAGCCACAGTGCTTTATCTCTTCTTTCTAGAAAGTTCTTATACCTTTAGAATTTTGTCTAATCCACGCTATATATGAAGGAAAAAGATTTGAATATTTTGTGAGAAAACAGGATAGGAGAATAATATTAAATGGGGGTGATTCCAGGTAATCCTTTGACATATAAAGAATGTATTATAATCAATCCAGAAAAAAAAAAAAAATAGGAGACAGAATTGTTGCTGGTGGAGGGAATAGAGTGTGCAAAGACCCAAATGCCAGGAACAGCTGATGTGTCTAAGACCTGAAGAAAATCTGTCTAGAGTGAAGTGAGTCAGAGGGATTAGCATTAAATAAGGCTTGAATGGCAGGCAAAGTGAGATCAAAGACCATGCAGGGTTTTTCAGTAATGATTTACCTTTCTACCCTAAGATTAGTGGAAAGTCACTAAAATGCATTAAAGATATTTTAAAATAATTCTGGAGTATACAAAATGGTGAGACTAGGGCAACTGTAGACCAAAGAAGGCATTAAAAATACTGATGCAAATGTTCTTTGAGAGGATGCTCTTCTTGACTATGGTGGGGTATGGGAAATTGCGAGACTTGGGGCGAGAAAGTCTGTATTTTAGAGACAGAATTGATAGAATTGGCTAATGTAATAGATTTGATTATGAGAGGAGGAGAGACAGAGAAGGAGGGAGGTAGGCAAAGGCAGGGTATGGAGGAGAAGATGGAGGGACCTCAATGATCAAGTCTAGACTTCTAGTTTGAGCAACTGCACGTTAAGTTTGACATGCTTTGGGAACATTCATGTAGAAATATCAGTTAGGAAGTTATTTAATCATTTCATTGTTTAAAGCAAAATCTTTCAAAGATTCAAAGATTTCAACAGTCAAGTGCATAAACATTACTTTGGGTACGACCCAATACCAAACAGCTACGAGTTTAGGAATACATAGGTACAAAACTAAAATACATCTTTATGAGGCAAAAAAAAAGTGCACAAAATGAAATGCCTTTTCATGAGACAAACCTCTTCTATGATGCTAGACTTGTCTGATTTTTTAAAATTACTCTGACAGTATTTCTCTCCAACCTATTTCTTCTGGACCAAAAATGTGAATTACTCTGGCTTTCTTGGCAATTTTGTTTGTTTGTTTTTACCAGACTCCCTCATACTCTCTGCTCCCCTTTGCTCCTTTGCTTCTTCTAGTCCTACTGACTGACTCTCACCTCAAGAATTTTCCCGCTCTACAAGTGGGAAACATCATTTTCCATAGACATTCTTAATTTGAACATTCTATCCAAATAACTCAAGAAACATGGCCTTCATGTAGTCCTTTTCTCCGCCCCCCC